>OMKZ01000740.1:39406-50037 GCA_900302535.1 Neoniphon sammara
CTATAGTTTGAGTTTTGTGTATTTTCATGGTTTCATTCAGAGGCCATCATTTAGTAATTTCTATATTTGAATATATATACTCACTGCTGTGTTTGCATATATATTCGCGTGCTGTGTATGTTTGTTTAAGTTCCTGTGTGTGTGCGTGTGTCCCAGGGGTTGTTGTATGTAGATCACCATTTTAAACCTGATCCTCGTCCCTGATCTCCGTCCAGTTAAGCTTATCTGGCATGCTAATCAAACACTGAGCCTGCCAAGAATCACCAGCTGCCAATGTGTAGCAGGGATCAACACTTCAGTCTGCAGCAGAACTCCCATTATAATGCCATTCCTAGCTCATTTACCCTCCCTGGGAGCAAGCTCACGGCAGCACAACTCCCATTATAATGCCATTCCCAGCTCATTTACCCTCCCTGGGAGCAAGCTCATGAAACTCCTGTTACCTATATTAGGATTGTGGTATGAGTTACCTACTGTAGTCCTGATATTGGTTTCTTGGCAATAACTTTATTAACTCCTATGGACATTATTTCTTATGATTTAATAGTCTCAGGCGCCCACATCTGGTGTCGATATCCTCACGCTTTATTTTCTGCCATAAATCCAATTGACCATTCCCCTTGTATCTGTTGCTAAGATACAACACACAAAGGCTGCTGTCAAGATAATGAACACCTCTCACTCTAACATATTATTACCAAATTATCATCACATATAATAGTTACATCTTATTTCATCTTCTCATACCACTTCTTGTGAAGCATATGTACAGGATCATGCACTATGGGAAACCGTAATTTTCGTTATCTGTACTCTAAACATCTTTTGTTTTCTGACGATGCAGAGAAGGAACTTGAGATCTACCAGAGCATCGCCGACCTCACAGTAAAGGCAAAGGATGAGGCAGTGTTCAAGTGTGAGGTGTCAGATGAAAATGTGAGAGGCACCTGGTACAAAAACGGAGTGGAAGTTAAGCCTGATGCTAGAACCCATATCACACATATTGGCAGGTGAGGATGGTATTGTCCATGTTTTTTTCTGGATACTTTTGTACATTCAATGTCTCGTGTATAGCCCATGAAATACATGAGTGAACATTTATTTTGTACCTTTTAAGGATCCATAAACTGACCATTGACGATGTCAAACCTGAGGATGAGGGAGACTATACTTTTGTTCCAGATGGCCACGCTTTCAACCTCTCTGCCAAACTCAATTTCTTGGGTAACACTGATGCTTTTACATAAACTACACAATTAACATTCTCAGTAGTCCCACAAAGCAATTTTATTACCTCAGTCAATTTTTTCTTTTTCCTTTTATTTTCCAAGAGGTGAAGATTGATTATGTGCCACGCCAAGGTATGCAACTCAAAATTGTCTTTCCATTATTGCACAGACATAACCACATAATAAGGCTAACATCAGTTGAAATGCAAGTGTTTTGTTCATTTTATCCATTTGTTTCGTGCTCTAAGATCCTCCTAAGATCCACCTGGACTGTATGGGCCGCACTGCTGAGTCCACCATTGTGGTGGTGGCTGGCAACAAACTGCGTCTGGACGTCCCTATCACTGGAGACCCTGCCCCCACAGTGGTCTGGACCAAAGGAGAGAAGGTAAAACAGATGTTAAGCCTTGTGTTATCAACTGTCATGTCAGCTTCAAGCCTGCTGCTTTTCATCTGCTAGGGTTCAATAGGTAAGGCCTGCAGAGAAAACTTAGTAAGAAATCATTGTTTCTTTTACATTCAAAAAGTATCCAGTGACATTTATAATATATAAAGCATTCAGAGACTATTTACATCTTTGTAAAAGTTTAATATAATATAGCCATGAGTAGAGTACATCCTTAACAGATATAACTATTTTGATTCAACCTGGAAATAACCATAAAATAACAGACTAGGTGTATATTCTTACTGATGTTTTAGTAACTAATGTTGACATTTCTCCCTGCTAATAAAGCTGACTGAGATACTTAGGTCTTTTCAGTGGTGAGAGTACTCTGACTCTTCTCACCCCTCTGGACAGGTAGGTTGCCACTAACATTTTATTTGCCCTCAAGTGCTGAGAGAGCACTCATCTTTTTGCTGAGGAGAACGGGAGGACACATGCCCTCTTTTTTCTCTCCTTTACCGCTTTGCTTTGCTCAAATGTAGGCTAGATCTGTAAAGCCGGAGGGAGAGGATAAAGGAGAGCCAGCACCCTCTTGGACTGTGAAGGATGGGGAAGTGAGTGTAGACCTAAGCATATATAGTCCTCATGGTCTTGTGCATGTCTCCGTTAAGTATGTACATCTTTTTTTATTGTGCCTGTGCAAGCATCTGGATTCTGAACTTCACAAACTCCACTCTTTATCATCCATCTATCCAAATGTCATTTTTGACAACATTCTGTCTTACACTGGGAAATCACACACTGCATACCTATGCTCACCAGTAGCATGTAAGAATTAAAGGTATTGCCATTATAAATAGAAAAAAAGATTGCTGTTGCAACCATATGCCCACTGATTTATTGTTTTACCACAGCGGAGAATGAAGAAACTGCAGCAGATGGATGATGACAGATGCATGCCAACTTCTACAGTGGCTGTTACTGTACACAAACTGTTTGTTTTACTTTGTCTGTCTTTACTGCCACCCATCTTTGCAATGTCACATAGCACACAGTGCAAGGTAGATGCTGCATGTCATATCCATCCATATCCAAGAGGTAAGAGCATGTTCTGTTTTGTCAGACACATCTCAAAGGAAACTCAGAGCTGGACAGTAAGTATGCCCTACATAGGTGTGTGTGGCAAGTGTTTGTAACTGTATACAGCATCTGGATTAAATAATTCTAGAATCACATGATAAAATTGAACAATTAAAGCAACAATAGTAACATTATGAATTTGACTTGAATTGATACATTTTGGAATGTTAACATGAAACAGTCACTTACAATTTTAGAATTTTAGAATTTTTTTTTTTTTTTTTTTGTGACATACTGTACATAGTGAACATTTCTCCTTGAAGGCCGGTGCTACACCATGGTAAAGCTGCTTGAGATCATCTTAATGGTAAATTACTGTTGACCACTGGTATCATGTAAAAAGACTTTTTGAACTATAAGCAATCAGCATGTGGACTTCAAGCCAACTCGTGGAGGTGGAAGTCATTTGAAACACTGTCCAGCACTGGTCCTACATCTGCATGGTGACATGTGGACTTCAAATATACATGTATAGTTGTATGGCTCTGAAAAGCACAGTCTGTTCAGCTGCACCCAGAAAGTTTGTGTTGGAAAGAGGAATGTTTGTTTTCTGTGCGAAATGTAGATACAAATGACACAATGGCATGATGTGAATATGCATAGTGAAAATTAGGCTTTATTATTATTATTATGTCTCAGTAGATGATCTACTGTACCAGATACTAAACCTACAAAACGAGCAGCAACACCAATCCATTTACAGTGAGAGGAGACTGTAATTTAAACTGTAGATAATCTACTGAGGCACAATCCCAAACATCAGTGCCATGTTTGCACTGCGGACGTCTCACCTCTTGTTCTGATGATCTAGATGATCACAGAGGGCGATGGCAGGGTCCATGTGGAAAGTGCCAAAGGCCACTGTGTCTTCACCATCGAGGGGACTGACAGGCAGGATGAGGGAATCTACTCTGTTGTGGTCCGCAATCCTGCTGGAGAAGATACTGCCGACATCAATGTGAAAGTTGTTGGTAAGATAAAGCTCTCTCATTAATTTTTACTGTTATGTAAAATAAGCAGTCATAATTCATCAAGTTAGAGTATAGATATCAGTCTCAACATTGCCTGTCACCACACACACAAATTGAAAAGAAAAAGAAAGAACTTAATTTCCTACTAGCACACTTGGTATATATCTACATATCCACAGAAATTAAATCTTAAATATTTTTTTTCTTCATTTTATTCTTCTGGCCCATTGGGGCGGACTCCTACTCATGTATAGCATATATTTATATATATGTAGTGTATTGCCACTGTTGGGTGAGGCCCATCTGCCTACAAGATGTGACAATTTTCAGTGACAAATTAGAACAGATTTGTTTTTAGTTTGAGGATCATCTATTTTTGAGTTTATCCATCGGGGTTTGAAAAGATATGAAAAGCCCAGTGGTAAAAGAATTTTATTTACCAACAATGGAAAACTAAATCCTGCAGTTAGAAGTAAAACATGTAAATCACCAAAGTTGGTTGTTAGACGACAACAGCAATATCTAGAATATACAGCACATTCATATGTTTTTCTGCAGATGTTCCAGATCCTCCCCAGGCCCCCAGGATCATCAGTGTAGGAGAGGACTCCTGTGTGGTCCAGTGGGATCCCCCTCTGTTTGACGGTGGACAGCCAATCATTGGTAGGAGAAAAAACAAAATAAAGGTTTATTTTTGTAAAAGTAGGGTAATTGCTTAGGCATACATAAAGCTCATGATAATCATCTTGATGCAGAAATCTTGAATAAGGCTGCAAAACTAATTCAAAAGAACATGAAGTACCTTTCTTTGATTCTCAGGCTATGTGCTGGAGAGAAAGAAGAATAAGAGCTACAGGTGGATGAGGCTGAACTTTGACCCTTACCCTAACACAACCTATGAAGCCAAGCGGATGATTGAGGGCGTGGCATATGAGATGCGGGTCTATGCTGTCAACTCCATTGGCATGTCTCGTCACAGTCCGGCATCACAGCCTTTCGTGCCAGTTGGTGAGTCTTTGGGGGTTTTTTTTTAGTGGCTCAAACCCCATTTGCTTTATTCAACAATTGTCAACCACTTTTCAAATGGACATTCAAATAAATGATTTGTTCACTGCTGAAATTGTTGAATCACAGTTTTCAAAAATAGAAACTGAATTTTATTATGATATAGCAAACTACAGTATTGTAAAGACACTGGCGAGTGGAGAGAGGGTGGAGGGTGATGTGGTTGATATATTTGACGTTTGATCACTCTGCGGTCAGGTCATCCCTGTTTGTTCAGTCTATAATTTCACTGGGGTCAGGTATGGTTGACTTGTTGTTGTGCCAGGGCAGGGTCTTGCCTTTTTTATGCTTGTTGGTACTCCAGGCTGTCTGTGGGTCTAACCTCTGTCATAAAAATATAGGTGGCACATGACTATGTTCAGAGGTCAGTCAGTCATGAGAGCTGTGCATTGGGATGAATATTGTCAGATATTCCTAACTGGTTTAAGTGTTAATGACTGCCACAAAGTCTGACTGGGACAGTTAGGGGAAGAAATACTGTCTGCACAATGTTAAATATTTCATTGACAGATTATTTTATCACAGGGGGACAAATGATGTGTTTGTCATACAATGTCAATTACTTACTTTAGAGCCTTGCACCTAACTATTCATAGTATTGTAGTATAGCTATAAAGCATAGTAGTCAAATCACATCATCATATAAAGGTGCGCCATGCAGAACTGCAGATTGTCACTTGAAGCAAGGACCCTTTGGACTCAACTGACAAAAAATAAATAAATAAATAAATAAATAATAATAGTAATAATAATATGATGATGATTGAGTCTACAAGGTCCTCAAAAGGACTACAACTCAACACTTGGAAATTTTGCATAGTGCACCCTTAAAAAAATAATGTGTAGTCTAACACAGGAACAAATTCTCTTGGTACTAAAACACCTTATTAAATAGATTTCATATAATTTTGTGGAGCTCAGTCTACAATCTACCATGTCTTGCCTTATGTTCCAGAATTGAAAAAAGTGTCAAATGAAAATGTCTGCATTGTTTCTGTGTGCTATAGGAATTGTAAACTCATGTCTTGAACTCAATATGATTTGGATCAAATCTTTAACCAAATATTAAGAGTCAGTACTCTTTCTTAGCCAGACTCAAGTTGTTCTCAGGAATCCGTTGCCTCTTTATGTTGCTCTTTTGTGGTTGTCAGTTATAAGACGTTACTGTACATGTCTCATAGCCTAGTAGGGTATGCTATGCAGCTGTAGGCACCTGTAACTATACAACAACACATGGACATTCTGACATTTGATTCTCATGGCATGTTGGAACTGCACTCGGAGACAAGTGCAGAGACAAAAATGGTTAGGTGGCCAAAATAAAATGATTTATTCTTGTCAGAACCTATGACTTGGGGCAGGGTCTCCGTTTTGCATTATTCTCTCACTTAGATTTTTTTACTTTCTCTCATCCTCCACACGGGCGTTGAGCATGAACACCGTCATATCCAGATGGCCCATTGCTTTTAAGACAGCTGATTAGGAAACTATCCATGGCATCCTTCTCTATAAATAATGGCCTGTAAGATTGCAGCTCTACTGGGACCAGCTGCTTAACACAAAGGGCTTGCCGCTACCGTGGAGGCTGCTCAGGAAAATCCTTCACTGCAGCTACAGCAGAAAACAATAGAAAGTGAAAGACTGTGCATGAGAGAGAATGAGAGCATAGGGTAGAGGAAGACATTTGGCAGGGAAGGCAGATAAGACCAACCATCGGCGTAAATCAGTAGCAGGGCTACAGTGCATTAAAATAAGAAGGAACAATGACAAAGCCTAAGCTCCCAAAGACCGCTGAAAAGAAGCCAGCGGCAGAAGAAACACCCGCTGAAGCTCCTGTGGTGGCACCAGCTGAGGGGGAAACCAAGGAGTCTGACACAGCGGCACCCCCACCTCCTGCAGAACAAGAGGAGCCACCAAAGGCCAATTGTGAACCAGAAGCAGCCTCTGCAGAGGCAGCACCCGCTGGGGAAGAGGGCGTCCCAGCTGCAGATGGGACGCCACCAGCAGAGGGTATCCCTCCGGCAGAAAATGGTGCCCCTGCAGAGGAGGGAGCTGCACCCCCAGCAGAGGGGACCCCTGCGGAGCCTGTTCCTGCTGCTGCTCCTGAACCTGAGCCAGAGCCAGAACCTGTTGGCAGTAGGCTTTGTTCATTTTAAAATCTCGGATTATCGTATAGGATGGCATGGCTTAAAATAGAAATAAGCATGACTGAATTTGATTTATATAACATTAAGATGGGATGGAAGTTTTCATTTGTACCATTTTTATTTTTCCTCCTTTTTTTAAGTGGTGTATATGTTTGAGACGGCTATGCATGGTTTGCTGTTCATGGCTTTGAGGTTTCAACTGATTTTTGAGATTGTCACACGGTCATAGGATTAGAACATGGTTTACACGATACTTGAGAAGATATAGAACGAGAAAATATGCTTCAGTCGCTTTAAAAGAGAATCCGACACATCTGCTCTGTCTGCACCCCCTGCACCTTTTCTTCCCTGCTGTGACTATACGTATGAAAATTCTTGACCCATGACTGGCGTTCGCATCATTTGCTTGTATGCTTAACCCGTGACTTAGAGTCCTGGGTTTAGCGGGGACAAGGCCACAACTGAAATTCAAGACCTTTCAGATTCTCAGCACTGGCTTATTTCAGGCTGCTGGTGGGGATGTTGGCGATTGTTGGAGCAATTGAACACGTAGAAACATAAGTGGTGAGAAACAGGTCTACATGGTGACAAAAAGGTGACTTCATTATGGTGATGAGAGAGTGGTCTTTCTTATCATTTGGGGAATCGTTCACTTGTGCTTGTGCACTGCACCATACACGACTACTGTGTAAGAGCAAGACCTTTGGTTTTAACAAGGAGCAAAGGTGAAATCCAAAGTAACAAGATTGGACGTTTTTAGTGGTGACTGGGCGAGTCTAATTTTATAGTAACTGGACAATGTTTGTGATTCTCTAAAATTTTTAGTATGGCGTCTAAAGACTTCATAGTTTGGGCTAAAGTTTATCAGTCATAGTGTACATTCAGTGTCAGCACAGTAAATTTGTCACGCCCTTGTTATCAATTCCTGATTAAAAATTGCTTCTTTCTTTTGCAAAATGCTTCTAAGACATTTTTCCCGTCTCCTTTACTCATTTGAAGTCAAACAAGTAATCTGGGTAACCCCATTGTTTGACCGCCCACACACCACTGCTACATATAAATCCCTTCCATGTTACTGATTAACAACCCCATTACTTTGGCCTTCAGCCTTGGGGGAAATCCAGGAAATCAGAAAGCTCCTCGTTTGTCCCTGGATGAAAGGAACCAAAAATGAACAGTGTTATTGTTGCAAGGCATTAATGCTACACAGTTGACTATACTCCTATTAACATATATTCTGACATTTATTTACAGCCTCAATGCTAATAGATAGTGTAAGCGACCATTGTCAACTTCCATGGTCAATTAACACAAGCTGGCTTTTATCACTGCAAATGCATTTTCAACTGTAGAATAGTTAAAATTAATAAACTGCAAGTGTTTTAACAATAAATGATGACATACAAGTAAGATTAAATATAATCATGGAATAAATATTATTTACTTACATTTGTAGTAATTTAATTTGGGACTATTGCCAGCACCAGACACCCTGTGTGTCTATACACTCAGTTTCAGTCAGGTATGTTAACTTTGGATAGTATCAGTATTTCAGTATTTAATTTCAGTATTTAATTGGCATGAAAACATCAAACTAAAATCCAAAAAACTACAAGTGCTATACTTGTAGTAATCACTGTAAATTTTAAACTGCAGGCATGCAAAAATAATAAGCACCACTCTGAACAACACATTGGAACTTTAATTTCAAAATCAAAATAAAAAGCGGTCCCTTTCTGACCAAAAACAAAGAGAGCAGCAGTTGACGCGACTGCTTTTTTTTATAAACCCCTGTCAAGAAAGGAATTGCAGCACCATCAGTCACATGTTTAGGTCCCTCTCTAAGTAGGTAGCTCTTTTGACTAATCAAAATTTTCAAAAGAGTGGCCATGATCTTAAGAACTGATATGTGCTACAGCTGGAGCTCCCATAGGGTGGAACCTGTAATAATCATAAGAAAAACTCTATTAAATGTATTGTTTCAGTACTTCCATGTCATTTCTCAGGCAAGGGCAACACCACACAAAAGAAAAACACAGTTTTTCATATTACTAAAGTGGTAGATTGCTCAGTAATGCTTCCTTTCTGAGAAAGTAACACCATCTTCCTGGATTTCATTACTTTATGTAATTGAAACTTTTAAGTGAATTTCATTCACACCACATTAGTGCCGCTGCTGCTGTGGAACAGGAGATGGTGAAAGTGAGATTGTGATGGATAATGACAACAGCGTCTAAATCCAGTTTGTTGTTACATAGCTTTGTGATTGTGTGCCATGTTACTTTTACAGAATCTCTAAATTTCTGATTTTCTTCTACTTGTTTATCTATTCATTCTGCATGCATGCCTATAATGTGCTCTAGCTGACTAACATAGCCCATTTATCCCCCTCCTTTGTCTCTCAGCACCTACAAGTGAGCCCATTGGCCTGTGCGTCGATGACATCAATGACACTTCCATCACGCTGAAGTGGAGGCCCCCTGAGAGGATGGGCTCTGCTGAACTTGATGGATATGGAGTTGAATACTGCAAGGAGGGCTGTAAGTGCTGCTACAACCCTGACCCCGTGTTTTTTTTTTTTCTTTTAACCATATTTTATGTAAGGACGGTTCTAAAGTTCTAAAACCAAAACGGTCATTTTTTCCATTTCATACAAATCAAACAATTTTATAGGCTCAATAATGGATTCTTAACAACAAGATATTCTTATTTCTGCAGCCTGTGATTTCAGATAAGCACAAATCCAGCTATATACAGCTCAGCTTTGAGAGCTATCAGCACATTTTAAATTAAATTCTAAAACACAAAGATTTGGTGTACCGGTGTACCAGTTATAAGCAAAGAGTCATGACAAGATAAATTAAAAAGCACAAGAGAATGGAGGGATGAATTTGCTTGAAGTGCTTTCAACCTGACATTTCATATGTCCACCTTTGGGATAAACAAGCTCTCAATTCACATTACATGACAGTTTAACATGGCTGTCTGACCCTATTCAAATATTAATACTTTGTGTCATGTCATTACAATGTCAAAAGCATAACAAGTTTTTTGCAACAGCAAAAACAAGTAAGTGTGCTCATGTTGCAAAAGCCTGACCTCTTAGCCTGAAGCTTCTTTCTATCAATCTTTTTATAGTGGGCCATTATCTACTTTGTGTTATCCTCAGGAGGGAACTGTAGGCCATTAGCATAATGATTATATGATTATATTAACTTCCCTATGGGTCAGCATAATGTAAATGTCCTAAGTGGAAACAGCTTTGCCTGCCAGTTATATCTGAATATGCTGGTCATCATGAAGTTGTCACTTTCTCACTGTCTTGATTTCAGATTTATTATTAATCTTTATTTTACCAGGATAGTTCCACTGATTTTAAAAATCTCTTTTTCAAGGCAGTCCCGCCCAAGATTAGAGGCAGATATTTATAAAGCAAACCACAAATCTGTCAGTTCTACAGGATATTAAATATCTGACGATAAAATGATAAGAAAGTAGATGTTCAGTTGAGTTGTTAATTTCAGATCAGTTGTAATATTTGAAGTCGGTTGTTAAATTTAATCATCCACCTGTGCTAATGTTCTGCCCACAGCGGATGAATGGATCCCAGCCTTTGAGGGTCTGACAGAGAGGACATCTGTAATCATCAGAGACCTGACCACTGGAGACAAGCTGCAGTTCCGTGTGCGGG
>OMKZ01000741.1:0-12707 GCA_900302535.1 Neoniphon sammara
ATTATGTAAAGATTACATTCTTCACCTCAAAATGCATAATGTGAAATAACTTGAATTGGATTGTATGATAACAGCACCAATTGAGCACACCCTTTTCACCTATTTGTTGTGTGACTTTACAGACTTTTATGATTGACAGACGCAGAGGTATACAAGTTATAAGTTTGACAATACCTGCTCCATGCGTAAAATTCTTGCTCACACTATGCTTAATGTGATGATTTATATGTACAGATCTTCTGTATAATGTTTTATATTGTAAATGTAAGAGAAATGGCACAGTAATTGAAAAAAATATTAAGCATTTACAAAAGTCTTATAAAAAGGCCACCATGAATCCTTTATGAATTGTTGTATTTGAGTAAACATTTGGCCCCACTCTGTGAGAAACCCTCACTGAAAAATCCCCCCATTGTCCACAACCCAGAAACAATATGTTTTCATATGAACTTTGCCATATTGAAATGTTCCAACACATGTGCCAGAGGCAGAGCAGCATACCTTGGTTGGAGCTGTTGGAGGGGAAGCGGTCAGACTTCTTGAGGGTGCGAAAATGGACCTTCTTGCTGGCTTGGCTTTCCCCGTAGAGGCCAATTGACTGGACCTGGATGATGTAATCAGTCTCCTCCTCCAGGTCCCAGAGAACGCAAGCCCGGCTGGTTGTGTTGACCTCCCGGATGAATCGCTGCATGTGTCCATCCTGCCTCTGGGGATTGGAAGAGTGACAATTTGAACAGAATGGATGAATGGATAGCTGCATGGATAGATACTGCATTGAATTGATTTAATGTGCAGCAGGTTGTCTGGTGTTTACAGAGAGAGAACAACAAGGTGCTAGGTCTGATCGCCCATGACCCCAAATATCAGATTTACAGAGATGTCACTGAAGAAGACATTGATTCCCTTTATGATGTTGTGGTTTAACCTTATGATATTGGTTTAATATTGGTTTAACTAGGCATGCATCAATATCATTACTGGCATCAGTGCCAATACGGGGTGAAAATGGATCATGGGTATCATGCATTTTACGCAAGCCTAATATCAGACACCAAAAGCACTCTGCAAAATATCAGATGTAAAAACAAACTGTAATGATTTTCTTGATTTTTGTTCAATGAAAGTAATGGATTGAATCAGTACTCGGTTGATATTTAAAGTTTTGTACTGTACGCTGTATTGGCATTGGCATTAGAAAAAATTATACTGGCGCATATCAAATCCTGTGCAAAAATATACAAGGATTAAAAGAGACACTAAAATCAAGTGTATGCAGTTAAGAAATGACAACTAGAGAAGTGCAGGACTTTAAATACGTTATTATTTGAAAGATGGCACTTCATTTGACTTGAAAATTGCAAAGTTGTGGAGTGAAACTTCCTCCAGATTCTCGAAGTTTCTCTGAGACGTAAGCTTTGTGACTCAGACTTTGTCTTTGACCTTTGCGAATGTTATTGTGGCTATCAAAGCCCATAAGCTGTGGGAATTTATCCTCCAACTGACATGCAGAGCTCCTTACAAAGGACACTCTCCAGCCCATCTGTACTCAGACAGGCTTTGGACCAGATGTCGTCTTATGTGTTTTTATTTCCCTGCATGACTGAGGGATCTGATAAAGGAGCTCACTAGTCTCTTTAAATAATGCATAATGTAATGATTAAACTGCCGTACACACTTAAGGCAGCTGCCAGACTTGTTCAAGTTCATATGTGTAACATGATGACAAGCCATGAGGAGCGAAGTTTAGATGTCACGTTTTGCCCCATTAGTCACACACAGTAAATAGCAGACTTAAACGGATGTATAGGTTCCATAAAAACATAATAAACACGATTACTGTATGGCTTCCCGTCATTCAGCTTTAGTATTCACTGCGACGTTTGCCTATTTTCAGCCTTTGAAATCTATTCATCTTAATAATTACACATTGGCAGATACAGATATGTGCATTCATCCTGTAACCTGGTTTCATCTTGACAAATCAAGCATGCCAAGTTTTATTTTGATTCCAGGCTTGGAGGCAAGATTAAGTCAGCCTTTCTCCTTGTAAAACGAACCTTTTTTTGTGGGTTGCTCAGAATATACATCGAGACAAAAACAATTCTTTATTCGCCAAGGATCTTGTGTATATGTACTTCTACTCTCTCAGTATGCTAGGCAAAGAATAGGACACACAGTGTAATTGCGAGTATTTGCTGAGCGAGCACGCAAATTTTCTACTGTGGAGTTCAGTCAGTGAACTAAACATTTTCCTTGGTTTCTCATAGGCAAGAAGAACTGTGTCTTGGTAGAAATGGACAGCAGGTGCACTTCTTTATACTGTCCACTAGCAGGGTAGTTTTCCAAAAGAGACTGAAAATGACATGATAAAGTCTCCTTCATGGCATAAAGTAAAATAAATTTGAGGTCCTTTGTCTCTCCCTCAGAGTTTGTTCTGCTGATCTCTCCATAGTTTCTCTGGCTTGTTTTAGAAACTTATGACTTACCTGTTGTGAGATGGAGAAGCCAATGATTATATCTCCCTCTGGGACCTCCCAGGATACTGTTGCTGAGTCAGCCCGCAGGTGCATGACGGACACATTGACAGGAGCTGGTGGCCGGTCTGTTGAAAAGGAAACACATCAGCAGTGACTCTTCTCATGCAGTGGAACATATAATGTGAAAAATTGATGTCACATCTAGGTATTGTTTAAACACTTAGATGCATGTTTCATCTACAGTGGACCTTTGCGAATGTATAGTTGGGGCGTATATGTCAGGTTGCTTAACAAATAATATTCAGGTTTATCAATAATGGTAATAAGATTATTTGACATACATATTCTCTAGATCTTAAATCATCCTGGACATCTGTGTCCACACTTCACCTGAAAGCACTCATGCCTTATGTTGGTATTCTAAACTCACCATGGCTGTTCATATTTTATAAAAGAGACTGGCCGGTCTGTACTCTCAAAGTACTCACTTTTAGCTGTGTGAATATGCCAGTGTAGCGAGTGAGGAAACAGAGCAGAAAGATGTGACACCACGACACGAGCTACAGCGAACCCTGTGCATTCACCGCACACAGCATCTCAGTGCATTAGATCACAGCCACACCACACACAACACCTCTGTCCCACATTTCTTATCCATCATACACTGGCATCACTAGTAGTTAATTGTGTTGCCATTGGTGCTGAATTATTGAAACTCAGTCTTAGTCACACTGACACGTTCCTGCAGAGGGTCATGCAAATATTTTCAAAGGCAATTTAAATAAAACACAAATATGTACAGTGTAATGATATTTTGCACGTATTTATTTTTTGCATTCTTTTGGGGCAAGTACATTTTGACAGTGGGGTTTTGACATAAGCTCTGTGGCAGTTAAGTAATGCTTTATTAATCTTTCAGCTCATTTAGTTACTAGCTGTAAAAATACATTGTTTGCTTGTATTGTATTATGAACTTACAGGGTCACTGCAAATCACAAATGTGTCTGAATTTTTTACATTATTTCCCTTTTCCACTAAATTGCCGCACGCTTCAATTTGACAGACCAGCCTTTAAAAAGTAACCAGGACATCCATTTCATGTCCACTCCCCTTGGACAGGGCCACATTTCGTCACCCTGTCACTTCAAGCCATCTATCATGATTTAGTTGCCAGTGGACAAGCTGATTACAGAGGGGGGGACAAAAGCCTGGGAAGCAAATGGGCAGGAGAAACAGAGGGTGACAGATCCAATAGAGGGTCTGTACAGCTTTTAAGTCTCACAGCAATCACTTGGGTCAAATGGATAGGTAAGATGGGATTGGCCGGGCAGATAGACCAGAGGGAACTTGGAGGTTCTCTTCAGGGCTTTTGCCATTGACACGGGTCTAATGGACTTTGTGTGTTGTCACAGAAAGGTAATGGATGCAATGTGGAGAGGGTCAAGTGAGGAAAGGTTCTTAAGTCTTGCTAAGTCAAATGTGAAAAGGGATAAGAAAAAGATAGTATCTTTCTGAGGATGGTATCAGGTAACAAATATATAGGCTAAGATGTAACACTACACTGAAGGAACTATGCAGGTTATGCCCTAACTAATAATAGAATCTCAAACTAGCAGGCATTAATATGCATCAGTTTTAACTATCAAACCTTTTTTTCTATTACAAGATTACAACTTATAGGCTGCCTTTGGTTGTAATACAAAGTGATTATTAATTGAGGGTCGCACAGTACTTAGTTTTTACAAGGCTTTTATTAACTTATTGGGCACAAGCAGTCTAACCCATTACACAGTTGTCTTGAGATGACAGCCAAAGGCATGTACAGTACAAGGACAGTAATTCATCCAAAAAGCGCACTTGGGAGAGAAAGATGAAAGAGAAAATGATGAAATTGGGAGCTATTTCAAATGATTTGCAATTTCTTCCCTCCTCATTCTTCTCACCTGCTACTCTCTTTCCTCGCTCTCTTTTTCTCTCCTGCTCAGTTCTGCACTTCCCTCTATTTTATCTTGTAGACAATCAGTAATGGCCTTGTAGTGTTGCAAACATGAGCGATCATACACAGAATTGAAATGACTTCTCTGCCATCTTCTCAACCAATGACATTGCGGGAGGTCATGAGACCCTCGGTTCATGCTATCAGTCTTATCTATGTCTCCCTATTTCAGCCCTTGTTGCATTATTAACCTCATGGGGTCAGGGTCAAACACAGGCGTGGCTGACAGCTCCATGGTTATATATTGGTTGGTGGAGGGTGAGACTGAGCTGAACGGTGAACAGTAGACCAGTATAATGGTTTCCCGATAATAGAGAGACTAAAGGGAAATGAATGTTCCAGCAGCAGAAAGACTGGGGAGGTGGGGGGCCGGGGGTTAGCTGTTGATGACATGAAGTCAAGAGTTCATTTCAACCTCATTTTGCCCATTTAATGAGAAGCTCCTTTATGGAAGCGTGTGTCCTAAGGTGTTAAGTTAGATGTAGTTCAAGAGAGGGGAAGAGTCACATCATCTGAAGGCTGTGGAGGATGAGTCATACATGTCTTTACATTAATGCTTTCTGTGTCCTTCAGCCAATAATTGGCTCTCTTTCATCTTTGCCTTGTGACAAGCATCAGAATTATCTTCTTTTTTTGCTTTATTTATTTTTATTAACCTGGTCAGTTTGTGTGATGAACATTGCATGATCATAACAATGATGGTATCTGCCAACAATAAATTAACACAATGGGATGCTGGATCAATAGTTGCCTCTCAGCACAAATTTAATAAATCCATATGGTCTCCAAATGGCTTCTCCAACTTAGGTGACAAATCTTTCCTCTTATGCTTTTGACAAGCATCAGGATTATCTTCTTTTTTATTTTGTAGTTTATTGCCATATAAAATAACCACAATGGACAGCCTCACAGTAACCTGGCAACCTGCCACTCTTTTCATTGCGGAACATTTCAGATTGCCACACTGAACTCTGATTGTATCCTTGTAAGTGAGTTATCTACAGTGAACACTTTGCCAGAACAGCAAGGATATCAATTTGTTTTGTCAGGATAGCTCTGAATCCTTAGCTAGCAAACAAACAACGCCAAGCCTTGATCACCCTGGGCATAGGTCCTGCAGTGCACACTCCGTAAGGTACACCATTTATCTAGGAAGGGACGTGTTCATTTCTCTTGAAACACATTGTCCTTTAGGTAATGGGGGTTATAGATATCCATGCATGGGCAAGAGAGCAGGCCGTAACCATGATGCATGGTCTTTAGGTCATTTATTGCTGATGGAGCAAGTGACGCTTCAGATCAAGCAGGCTATGAATCATTACTAACACATTAGTACCCTGTTGCCATACAGTTGCCATTTCCATTGTAGGCACTTGACTAGGACAAGTATATTTTCAAATTGAAATGTCAGGATACCATGGTTTTCTTTTACCATGAAACCTGACCCTTACCCATTACTACTGTGCACAGGCAGACATTGAATCTCACTTTAAAAAAATGCTTAAAATGATTACCATTTATCCACAAACCTTAAAAGCAGTCTTTCATTCAGAAATTCTAGATATATGCGCAAAATGACCCTGAGATTCCATCAGTGTTGGTTAAATTTGAATGAGCAAGCTCATGCGCAAGCAACAAAGAAAAACTGTGGCTCTGTAATTTCCTAGTGCAAATATTTATTATGAAGTTCAGCCTCTTCCCAATGTTTCCCAGTGATGCTTTCTAGCTTAGCCTTGTTTGATGTTCCCTTCTGCAGTAATAAGTGTCTTTGAGAAGACTTCAATATTTGGCCACGTGTCATGAGTAGCCCCTCTCCAGAGGATGGTATGTAAGATCTGAAATCAGACAGCAATAGGGTGAGGCGTACATGAGGGCAAACAAATGGTAACACTCTCTCGAGACATGGGTGCACTGTCAGGATGAATCACGGAGTACAGCCATGGCGCAGCACATTAGCTACTCTCCATCTAACCACAGTGCAGACACACAGATAGCCAAAGCATTGGTGGATCTCTGCGTGGCTGACAAGCCATGTGGAAAGGATCCCAATTTGAATTTGTTCAAAAAGAGAGAGAGAAAGAGATTAAAAAAGTCACAGCTTTGCCATCATGAGTTTGTCCATTGTGTGTACTTACAAAGGAAATATACACAGTACACCACTATTTTTGTGCAATAAATGCTTTGTTTTTGTTATGTTCAAAACATAAGCAAAAAAAGAGCTTGATATTAGATTTTTTAGTAGAGCTGATAGAGCTAGATGGTCAAGCAATAAAACAACTGTATTACCACAGTAAGAGAATGTGTGCAGACTTTCATTACAGACCAGCAATGTATTTTGCTTGGATAAGGTCATCATGGGTTTAATAAACGTAGATTGTGTGCTGAATGCCAAACAGAAACCCCAACTTCTTGTATTTCTCTGTAAAGTGTGATGATAAAGTCATTGGCCAACCCTGAAACGGGCTCCTGTCACTCAGCATAAAAATCTTCCACTGATGAACTTGAATTCTATTTTTTATTTATTTATATTGCAAAAACATTTATATCCTATGCCGATAAGCAGATTGACAGGCAGTGGTGTGTTGACAACCCAAACAGATTTGCTGTTTGAATTGTAAACATTAATAAATCAAGATTTTGTTGGAGGAATTTAAACTCAGAGCTTGCTGTTATGTAGATTTCTGAAGCAACATTAAGCATAAATATATTTAAAATGTAATAGTTCCTGAACACATGTATGAAGTCTAATGCACTGCCATTTGCTCTATGCCTCAGTAAATGCCCTAGATTTCACTGACAATGTCAAGCCTGAATGAATGCTCAGCACTTTATTCAGGGGGCGTAAAAGTTACCAGTGATTGATCGGTTCACTAACGTTGTCATAATGGAACTCCCATGGGTGCATAATTCATATCACTTCACACACTCAAAAGGCACAGTGGTGTGGATTTACCAAGGTGATGCACTCTGTATCCTGGTGTTATCGATCATCTTTCAGTGTCGGTTACCTCTCCCTTATATTTGTAGTTTGTGACACCTTGAAAGTCTGCTTGTATGCTGCTAAGTCTTGTACACTGGTATTATTTTAGTAGATCCTAATGTTTATGCCACTTGTGCATGATATATTCACTCAAATCAGACATAAGCTCATAACTAATCATATTAGGTGCCTTGAATTTTAGTCATTTCAAGGCTTAATTGATATTTATAGAAGTATTCACAAGTCACTCTGCAAACAACCTAATCTGGATGGGTTTTAAACTCAGCCATGGGAAGTCTGAATCTACGGATAGACACAGCAGGGGATTGTGATACTGCTGCTCTCAGGCCCCGATGTTGCAAATCGCCTGGCAGTGGATCTCAGCATCACACTGGTTTTTATCTCAGCTGCAGCACTGTCTCTCCCCACACTGCCTTCGAAAGCCAGTTTCTTGTTTCATCTCTGCGATGGATTCCCTTTTGAGTTTGATTTCAAGATGACATTCACATCCTGCCTTTCTTTGGCTTTTGATGCCATGTGGGAGCAGAGGCTATATGTGATCTTGATTTCATTGCTGTAGTATACTGGTATCTACGGTAAGAACAGCATGGGGAGCTGTGATTATTCTGAATGAAAGCTGAAAGGCATGGACAAGTACTATATTTTACAGTATAGTTTTCTCTATATTAGAGGCATTCGCTGTCCCTTCCCATCTCAGCTAAAAACTGTCCAGTTTGTCAGGAATCTGCGGATGGCGATACGATTTTGTGACCAGATGGGACCAGGTGTCAGTTTGAGGTTAATGTAATCGGTGGCCGAACCCCTGTGGGCTATTTGGCTGTAAAATAACAATGCTTCATCATCACATAAAGATGAAAGTTAGGACCGAGGTGATATGCAGATATGGAGCTGATTTCTAAACAAGTTCTCTGTAACCAGTTTCTAGCAGCCATCTTATCAGTTACAGCAGACATAATTGTTGATTTGCTGGTTGTATGAACATCTTAACATGACACCAAACTGTCTGAACTACTGTATGAAACTTATCACACCAACATAAAATGGAGGACTGAATAAAACACTGGTTGTTGCAATCAGAGTTCATCAGCACAACATTGGAGCGTCTATTCCTGTATGCAGAATGCCTGCTATGTGATACAGCAAGTAGAATTGCAAGTATATAAACATGGGCCCCACTCCCATGGATTTAGCTCTAATGCAGAATATCTATTTGTCAAAAATGTGTCACTCGGTTTATGAACAGCAAATTGCCAATTTAGCAGAGTGATATGAACCTGACCATCCAATGAATTGTAATACACATTTGTTTATTTACTAGAACACTATTTTGGCCTCATATGACATTAATTTTTTCGCACTCTTGTTTTCAGAGTGTGTAAATAAATATTGGCCCCTACACCTAATAATTTTTCCTCATTTTGGACCCAGCAAATGAAGGATACCAAGTCATGGTTATTTATTCTGTTATGCTTGTTACATGTGCCTCACCCATTACTTATGGAGGTTTTGGAGTTTTTGTTTAGTATGCCAAGCACTGAGCGGGTGACCACAAATTTATTCAGATATTGGCAACCAGCTCAGTGCTGACCTTATTATATGGTCAGTTAAACCATATGTCACGTGTCTACAAGTAGATTTGAATAATTAGAAATCACTTGTGAATTTGCAAATGTTGTGAATTTAAGACAGGCCAGTGTCATATCGATCTGATGCTGCAGTCATATTTCAGGCTTACAAACATGCCTAATAGATGAGTGAAAAGCTTTGAAAATTCATCTCAGCACAGTAAGATAAAAACAAAATGATACTAACAGTATATACAATGAATATGATTTGGAATAGGATTACAGGAAGCATGAATATAACAATAAGCACTCAATATTGTACACTAGCCCTCACCATTTTCCACTTGTGGATGATAGTTTTTCCTTTCATAACTTGAGTACCACTCTCTTATGGCAACACAAAGACAGTTTTCTGGCCTCTGCTAATTGTCTTACCTAACCCAGTTCAGAGAAAATTTCGCTTCCTCTTTGCCTCATTGTACTTTGCATCACTGAAAATTTTATGGGATGTCTCACTATTAACCAAAGAGGGTTACAATTAATTCAGACTTTCCTCTGAATGATGTGCCACTGTGAACACCACAGTCTCATGGCATGCATATGAATGAATAGAGTTTATTCAATATTTATTTTATTTACCTTGTAGTTTATTGCAACAGTGAAACTTTAATAGTATTACTATTTTTGACGATCTCATGAAGAACTCTTTTTCCCCATGAGATTAGAGATCTTTTAATGTTTTGCATATCAGAGCAGAAAACGGCAAAAGCTCTGAATATTTCTCTCCCTCAAACAGACAGTACACTCCCACAGATGCACCAATCTGATTCTCTCATGGTACTATCACATGTAGAACCCTTGAGAGGAGAGAGACGATGTGATAGACAGAGAGAGAGAGAGAGAGAGAGAGAGAGAGAGAGAGAGAGAGAGATTTGACATGATTGAGGGATTAATTAATAAACAGCAATTCTGAATTTTTGGATCCAATGGAAAGAATGCAGAGGGTTTCAGTGGTTTTAAATGCAAGTCTATGCAATTTTGCTTCCATGAATGTGGAGGTGATCTCATATTGCATAACCAGAGCTAGGGGATAAGATGAAGTGCCTGCCATTATAATGACACAGAGTTCATAGATCTGAACTCGGCTCTCCAACTGCTGCTGTCTTATACTGAGTTAAGGATATAAGTATACCTTTAGTTTGCCTAAAAGTGTGCACTTTTTTGCATTTTGTTCAGCAGCACCATGACCCAGATAAGAATGAGTTGAGATCTCTTGATTCAGATGAGATTGAAGCAAGGACTTGGAAGTAGTTGCCAAGTCAGTAGCTTCATAGACAGAATGAAAAGCAAAGGGAGCAAGCTGGATATGGCTTTAGTGAAGAGCTCTCTCATTAGGAAATTATTTCTAGGTTAATGTTACTGTGCACCTAGTAACATCATACTTATTATATACACAATTAGGACAGACTTCAAGGTTATTATCAAGGTTATCATAATTATCAAGTTAAATATATAATGATTGATTGTGATTGAGTGATTTAACATAGAAATCTACAGTTACTTGTTTTCATAACTGATTCAAAGAAAGTGAAATATCCTGATGCAACAGCATAGCTTTTATGGTATTAGATATACAACTCAATGAAAACATAATATTACTGTGTGAGCTGGTTAATCAGGTATAAGGAGGTGAATAGACTCCATTAGGTAATATATAATATAATAGACCTTATTGGTATGAAGTTGACAGTAAAATGTAGCATCAGGTTCAAAGTGACATACATCAGACGTCTCGTCAGACGTTGGCAAACAGCTTTGTGACTTACTGACACTTTACATGCAATCCTCTGAATAAAGCTAATGGCGCATTTTGTTAAGGCTTCAAAGTACAAAATAATTGATTTGACTCCTGTGCTGGAGGTTTACTTACTTGCTCCCACCAAGAACATGTCGCTGCCGAAAAGCAACAGGACCACGGAGTTAACCAAAACAAGCAAGCGAGCCATGCCTTGATGAATGTTGTTCCTCTTCTTAGAAAAGACAAAAACGTAGATCTCCTGTTTGCAGATCCCCTACATGTAGGACAACTTCATCAGTACATTTTTATAACATATTGAAATTCCTTTTCATGAATCGCTTCCTTAGTATGACTGAATTAGGCAAGAGCAGGTCAATAGGTTGTATATAACCTATGAAAGTATGTGACAAATGATGTTTTCGCAAACATTTTGCCAACCCGAGCCTTATTCTTCATTTCGATTCAATTCCATAAGTCCTTCATTCATGCGGTTGGTCTCGTGCAAATCAGAGACCAGCTTCGAGCAATCTGAGGCATTTGGTGCCCGACGAAATCTGGAGACTGAAACAGGGCTTCAGCACCTGTTCATGCCATCATACAAATCATTAATCTTCCCGAGTGCTCACGTATGAACAGGTAGCATTGAAAAAAAAACAACTCTGACGTTCAGGAGGTCGTTGGTCCCCTCAAAAGATGAGGGGACGCGTCGGAGCGATTCAGCACCATGGACAGCGCCTAAGTTTCAGTCTGCCCTCCGTCTCCAGAGCTGCCTGTTTATGATTTGCGTTCATTCATTCACTCACGCGGATTGGTCATTTTACTGTCTCTCAGCGGCAGCCCATACAGCCTATAAGACTTCTTAGTTTCCACCACTCAGTTTTTGGCACTATGTATGTGTGTAGCATAGCATCATTATTCATCCACGTGTCATCAAAGGATTGCCGACCCGTGTTCGCATTCACTGCTCAAAGAATGCTTCTCCAGCTCTTTTAATATTTAAAGAGCTGCCAGGAGAAATTGTTTACCGGAATATGATAGAGAGTATTGATATTATTGCCATGTTATAATAAGAGCAAAGCTCAGCCTAACCTCAGCCTCCAACGTGAGCGGAGCAACAGGGAGCGTTTTCACGTTGTCATTAATATTGCAGTCTGTTTCAAATGTTGCATGTCACCGAAATCCTGAATTTTTGTTTGATATATGTTATGTAACCGGTTGACAGGGAACAATTTGTCTGACAAACGAACAATTTGCCTTAATATTTAAAAAGAAAAAAAAATCTTCTAGTTCTGCACGCATGCACAGAGCCTACTCCATTCATTAAACTGGGGATTAGAAATCTATTAAGCAAGAAGCATAGAGTCAAGGACTCTCTTGTGTTTTGGCTGCAAACACAATCTTAGCGGGTGCCTATGTCTCACACCACAAGATCATACAACGTGAATTACGTAAGGCATTGCACATCGTGTTATAATGGAGATGAATCATGTTGATAAGCTGAGAACACTGTCTTTTGGGACAAGCGTTCACGTCACATCGCTTGTCCATAGGGGTTTATGCCAGCAGATATAGGCTCCTGCAATCTTTATTCTCATAGAAATGAATAAGAAAACATGTTCAGGCCTAGTTGCATAATACACTGTACAACTTTTAAAAATGGAGCTTTTACATGAACATGGAAAAAATGGGATAACTTGAGCATGTTTTCAGGGGTACAAAATAATTCCATCAACAGTGTTGGTGTAGGTGTGTGGCCCCTCTCAAAACTTTAGTGTTGAAACTATCTGTTTACCACTCAAAACATTTTAGTGGTTAAAGAGAGAACGGTCTCCACTCTCTGAAGCGTTGCCATGGTTTCTATGTGCTCATC
>OMKZ01000742.1:0-12705 GCA_900302535.1 Neoniphon sammara
CTTTAAAAATGTTGTAGTGCTACTTTGGAGATCATTTCAATTTTGCAATCACTTTTGAAAGTTTTTGATGTTGCTTGGGGTTTGGTTGAACTGTGGACCACTTAGTGCTTCCTTTACACACTGCATTATTTATAGACAATTAAATGTGCATGCACACAGCCTGAAAATGTATTGCATCAGTGATAAAAAGCCACCTTGATGCATATGTTAAATTTATTTCAGTTGCAAGCCTATAGTATTATAAAAATACAGTATTTATAAAATTGGCAAACTCTTATTAAAAAAGAGTATTTTGACATTAATATGATATGCAAACCTGCAACAAATGTGGTTACTGAAGGAATGCTTACTGTAACGGTGTCATCTGCTTGCCGGCTAGAAATCATCTCTTCAAATAATTGTGATCAAAAATATTCTGCTGCTGACTTTCTGCGGAGATGTCATCCATTCACTGATGTGAGATTCAGATTCAGTTTTCAGAGAAAGCCTTCTGTCCATTTCTGTTTGTAAAACCAATGAACACTCTTGTAAATGAAAACCATTGCAGTGTGCTGTACTGAAAATATTGGAAGACCTAAGGGCTCTCGCTCATTTCTTTCACATTCTAGCCCTCTCAGTACTTTCATTTTATCCCTTCCCCTGAACCCAATGTACATTTGATGTGATCCATGCTACAAAATTTCCGGTTGCCATGGAAACAGACAATTGCCTTTTAAACAGGTTTAGCTGCCTCGGTCTACATGACTGATTCCTGTGGCCTTGCAACGCTCGTCAATGGGCCTGAGGGTTGATTGAATAGATGGTTGGTTTTATAGTTAGTTAGTTTTTAGCCTTGGGAGGGACAAACATTTTCTTTCTGTTTCTAAAGGCTTTGGGACATGTTTTGCAGTACTACTACTGCCTAGACAGTAGTTGTTATGTATCACCAGCAAATGAAACATTCGAATTTTAAGAGACTGAGTCATGCGGCATTTGTATCTGTAAATAATTTATATAGATAAATTATTTAACCTGTCAAAGTTTTTTTATTGTCCCGCATACTTTTTAATATATCATTTTTCTCACAGCAATGTATGTTCTCAACCAGGACTAATTGGGCAGGGGTTTGATTGTCCTCAGAGATGCTGTAGTGATGCAGCTTTCCCTGAGCAGGAAAGGGTTGCTGTGGAAACGCAACAGCTTCAAAGTTTTCCCTTTTCAAGTCTTTTACTGGCATCTGAAAGAGCTGTGGATCATGATTGTGAGCGCAGATGTGTTGTGTTGTAGCTCTCCGACATTTCTTAGACATCAAGCCAGACATATTTGCAAATCAGATTTGCATCAAACAGCCTCACATAGGTTGAGATGTAAGTAAAATGTTTGAATATTATGATTTCACATATTCCTCTTTGTCTGACCTGCACACACTGTTATTAACAATATGCACAGGAGCTGTTGCAGTAGTCTAGCACAGTAAAGTTTGTCATTTCTTTTCCCTTCTAGGTTCATACATGTTCAACTTTTGATCCAAAAATGAATCCTAAAATAGACTGCAATAATAGCTGTCATTATTCTGTGTGAATGAGATGGGAGCTGTGTGACAAAAGTAGGTTAGGCCCACAATTTAGTGTAAGGCCCCTTTTTATATAGGTCAGACCTTGTTTCACATTGTCATAATTGATCATAATATATGTGAATTTTATGTGAATGTTGCAGGATGGACCAGGCCATTATGAGGAGTGAATGTAAATCATGGACGTTTCCATGCTTTACACACATGCTCTATTCAAAAGATGGTTATTTGCTGCAGAAGTCATGCTAATATATCCCTTCCTAATCCTATGTGATCTATGCTTTCTCCTTTTCAGAAAAAAGACCACACAATTATACTGCAACTGCACATGTATTATGTCTGTTTTACATGATTTACATGATTGGCTTGGACTGTGTGGAGTAATTGTTCAGTTGCAGCTGTTATTCTGCTGCTATAACCCTCCACTTCTCATTCTGTTGTTTTTTCTTACAGTGCTGTGATGCAATTCACTTGTTTCATGTGGGCAACTTAGATTGGCCATGACTTGTGTCTTCCCACAGGATTTTCCATGCAAGGTTGATGAAATTCTCGTATTCTTTTCTATTGCAGCCAGAGAGCGAGGTTTCCACTACTGCTGAAGATTATTCTTCTGAGGTGAGATGAGCTTTGTGTCATAACTTTCTAACATCAATTTTCTTTCCCTTCATTTTGTGTTTAACTGTGCTTCAGGCATTTCTCAAAATACCCAAATTCTACTTGTGGGACTTGTGCTGTGCACATTGAAGTGCCTCTGCTGCAGATGGAGTTGTGGGTATGCGTAGGTCATGGAGCCTTTCTGTGTCGGCGAAGTCCTCCTGCAAATTTCAGCTGTGGATAGCTGTGCATTGGACTTAGATGTTGTTGCACAAGCAGTGGATGGTTCAATGTGAATATGGATGCACAGTCACATTACTCCTTGTTTTGTAGAATCATAGCAATTATGCAGTCAGTGATGGGACAGTTTGAGCAATTCCTGGCAGAGCAGGTTTGCTATTTTTGCAAGATACTGTCTTAATATTACAAAAATGGTGTGATGACTTTGAATTCTTGGAGAGAGTTTGGTGAAATGCTGGCAGAGGATCCTAAGGAAACTCTTCAGGAGTCCACAATGCAAAGTCTGAACTTATGATGGCTTATAATACTCCTCCTGTAAAGTGGTACTACTTTTTCTTTACCTTTATGGTCATTTGTCTTTCAGCAAATTTCAGTTTAGAGATTTGAATCCATGAATGTTAATACTGATTACACTACATTGTGCAGATTTGTCACCTGTCAAGTATAGGTAAAATGTTTCAGTGGTGGATGATAAATAAATAATGGTCATCAGACACACTGGCCAGTAACTTCTTGAGACAAAAAGCTCATAATGTTTTAATAGCTATATACACACGGTAGTTATATGTAGTTTAATAGGTTAGACTGTATATAATGGCCAGTTCCTGTTAACTTTGTCCTCGCTCAGTGCCGTGAACATGAGACAATCAAATCAAAGCAAAACAGCAGCTCTGATTGGCCGCTTGTTATGCTCAGTCTGTTAATTAAATGCAGTAGCATCTGAAGTGAATTGGAAACTTAGACAAAATTGTGGTATAAGTGAGTGAATGAACAAGTTTTCAGTTTAAACTTAAAATGTACTCTGCTCTCACATCATGAAGAGAGTAATTAAAATAAATGAGTAAATCATACCCCATTGGTTCTAGCAAAATCGGGATTTTGAAATGTTTTCACAAAGAAATAAATCATTTCATAAGCAGATGTACACTGAAAATAAGTGGGCTTTTCTGTTACCAAATACTCAGTCTTAACCTTTCACTGACAGTATTGTGAATTAACAGGTAAATGGGTGCCATGAGATGACAGAGAACCTAATGAAGTCTTCCAAGGAGTTTATCTGGGTACAGTAACCTGATGAAGCAATTCTTTGCTTGTGGTTCTGCTAGCAAACCTACTGACGGCTGCACTTCACCTCACTGTTTGCTTTTCATGTTGTTCTCACTGAGATTTCCTGTAACCCACTAACCAAGCCTCTATTATGCTGTGCTTCCCCTTGAAAATTCACTGTGTACCTGCATATTAGGTATAATTTGAAAGCTGGACTCCGGAAAAAGCAAAAAAAAACAAAAATGTGGTTATCTTTTAAATTACCATTTTTAAAGTGCAAATGGTACAGGAGTTTAGGATTGAACAGGGCTTTGTGACATTTCAGAAGTGTAAATTACTCTAAAAGCTGGAGGAGAACCAAGTGAGGGAGGGTGAGTAAGAGAAAAGAAGAGAGAGGACAGTGAAGTGCCTGGAGGAGAGAGGACATGTGGTGTTACACAATGAGCTGTTCTCATTGGCATTAGTGAGGTAATGTTCGAACAGGAGGGATAAAAACCAGACAGGTGCTGATAAATACAGCTGGGAGAGACGGTGAGAAAGACGAGGAGTGTGTTTCAAGTGACATGCTGATTCAGGCTACATAAAATTTACATAAAATCAGTCATTTATAAAAGGATTTTGATATTGGATTTTTTGACTGCTGCTGTTTTTTTAATTCCTTAGAATGTGAAATGTGAAATGTAGTAATCATTTTTAAAATCAGCAGCAAGAAGGAACCAACAAAAAACAACTGAAGTCTAGTTTTTGAGTGAAAACGTGACCTTCGTTCACTGAGGTAAAATTAAAGGGGATTGCAAATTAAGGATCACGTAAACAGAGATTTCTGGGGACATGCAGTGCCATCTACAGTTTGTGTCTAGGAGCAGGTTTAACTTTACCTAGAACTCTTCGTTTGACTTTGGCAATATGAAAAAGTGTCCAATGTATCTGGGTCTGGGTGCATGTTGAATTAGATTTCAGGTCCTTATCGACTCCCACCTGGAGAAACCTGCTGACAGACTTCCACAATAGTGCATCTGGTTGTTGGCTGCTATGATGAATTTTGATTTGACATCTGGACATCTGGAAAATCTGGAAAGTTGGATTTAGCCACAGCAGCTCCCTAGTTTGAAAATTCAGCTAAAACCAATACCAATATTGAAATAGGTAAAAGTAGATAATGTACTTGCTACCCATTCACAAATGTGGCTGCTTTAACTAACTGCTGTCATTCCTAGATGGTATCTAAAGTGCTGAGCTTGTGCTTGAAACCTAGTCTTGTATGCCATTTGTATATCAAATGTGTGTTAAATGCTGTGTTACCTCCTATATTTCCTACTCAGGAGGAGGTGGAGCCCCTGCAGCAGGTGACAAAAGGAGGCACGATGCAGGATATGGAGGAAGCCCTGGCTGCCAAGACCCAGGCAGTAGAGGAGCTAAGCCAGGAGCTCGAGGAGATCAGGGCAGCCTTCGGCACAGAAGGAGTACAACAGGTAACAATCGTATTATTTATGTTTGTTGGAATTTTAGTATTTCTTTCCTTAATGCAGATGAAAACTATGCTTCTTCATTATATAAGATACACAATGTGGACATTACTCACATCAAATCAAGTTTAATACAAAGCGAATTTAAGAACAACCAAAGTGTACAGTATGACCAAAGTGCAGAAACAAGAATAGATGCAGACACTTAAAGTAAAGTTCATTGTGAAGATAGAGTATACACCCTGCAAGTAGACCTGAGGTTCAGAATCTTTAGTAAATATGGGATCAGATTGGACCTTTACTCTGAGTGAGGATGGGATGCAAAAATCATATTTCTTTCCCATCACAAAATAGTACCCATAGTCTTGTAATAATTATCATATTCTTTGCTGGTGTATAAAACCTGGGTTCAGACTTTCCAATAAAGCTTTCTTTCGACTGCTGTTTTTAAGCCGTCTCTCCCTTAGGATAATTGCTCTCCTCCCCTCCCCTCTCTGCACTATCTCAATATTAATGCGTTGGCTGTATTCGAGTTAAGTTTACTTAACTACATTATGCCTCTATAGCTGCAGGACTTTGAAGCTGCTCTCAAGCAACGAGATGGCATCATCACCCAGCTGACTGCTAATCTTCAGCAGGCTCGTGAAGAGAAAGATGAGATCATGAGAGAATTCCTGGAAATGACAGAACAAAGCCAGAAACTACACATTCAGTTTCAGCAGGTGGGAGCTCTAAGGTTTCCTCCAGTCTAGACTATTTTATTTCATCTATATTATTTCATACCAATACAGTAGCTATCCATGTACCAAATGAGCAATTAGTCTGTATGAGGGAACTCTCTCATATCAGAAACAGGACTTGATTTTTCCTTAATTTTTCCAAAGCTTGACTGTTGCTATAATGATTGACAACAGTTGCAGGCAGGGGAGACACTGAGAAATACCAGCCACAGCAGCACGGCAGCAGATCTTCTGCAGGCCAGGCAGCAGCTTGTCCAGTACCAACAGCAGCAGGAAGAAATGAGTGTTGAGCTCAAAACATACCAGGAAAGGAGCAGCGAGCAACTTCTGCAAATCAGCCAGCTCCAGCACAAGCTCAATGAGATGGAAATGGTGAGACACTTCCATAGTGTTGGTATGCTAGATTGTGTTTTGTGAGTCTTTTAGGTGTTTGTCCTCCCGAATTTCAGTAGTAAAATATTCTCAACTTTGTCAGTACTACTCTTGTATTTCTAAAGTCTGCTTTTCTTTTTAGTCAGGGAGAAGATCAGAAGAATCATTTGCACAAAGGCTAAATGAAAAAGACTTGCTGATTGCTGAACACGAAAGAGTTATGTTAGGTCATGAACAGTCCCTAACGGAATTAAGAGCTGAGCTTGCACGCAAAGGCAGAGCAGCAGAGGAATCATTTGCACAAACACTAAAAGAGAAAAATCTACTGATTATGGAGCAAACTGCGTTAATCACAGAACATGAGCGGTCATTGAGCATGCTTAGGGAGGAACTTGCCCAGGTGGGCAGGACTGTAGAAGAAACTGTTATACACAAGTCAGATAAGAAAGACCTCATCATTGCAGAGAAAGAGAGAGTAATTTCAGAACGTGAATGCTCCCTTACCCAGCTTGAGGATCAGCTGGAGTCCTCTGAGAAACGCCTGAATGATCTCAACCAGCAAATGGCTTCAAAGGTACTGGAGCTTGAAAGATGCCTGGATGAGTTGGAAAGCACTAAGTGTGAGTTAGAAAACTGCAGATGTGAATTGCAGAGTAGTAGACTGGATTTGGAGAAAGAGCGAAAAGAGTTGGAGAACTGCAAGAGTGAACTTACAACCTCCAGACAGAAGGAGCGAATGTCATCTAACGAAATCATGCAGCTCATGGGCACTGTAGAAGACCTCCAGAAACGCTGTCATCAGGGCAGCCTGTCTGAGAGTGACACCCTGCAAAGAATGGAAGTGGAATCTGCACGGAAGCTCGACCTTCTCAGGGCAGAGCTAGATGAGATGTATGGCCAGCAAATTGTCCAAATGAAACAGGAGCTTAATTTCCAACATAAAGCAGAAGTGGAGCGAATGAACCAGCAACATCGTGCTGAAATTGAGCATCTAAAAGCCCAACAGCCATCTCAGACTCCCACTGTTAGCGCTGCTGAGATGGAAGCACTCAATGCCAAGATTAGGGAGCTTCAAGACACACTAGAGGAGTCCCAAGCAATGCACCATGAAGCTAGACATGAGTTGGGCCAAGTTGCTGAAGAGAAACTCAACCTGCAGGCCAAGGTTGAGGAACTCCTTCAAGAACTCCATTCCGCTCAAGATGAAGTGGAGCTGGCCTCCCGCAGACTCATCTCTCAGGAAAGCCAACAGGGTGAACTGCAGCATCTTCAGGATACTATTGACAACCTGAAGGGCCAGCTGGCTGCTGCTGAGGAAGCTGCAGAAGAGGTAGAGGCCAAACATGAATCAGAGATAACAAATTACAAGATCAAGTTGGAGATGCTTGAACGGGAGAAGGATGCTGTGCTGGACCGCATGGCTGAGTCACAGGAAGCTGAGCTGGAAAGGCTGAGGACACAGCTTCTCTTTAGCCATGAGGAAGAGCTCACCCTTCTCAGGGAAGACCTGCAGAGGGAGAGCTTCCTCAATACAGAAAACCTCCTCAATGAAGCCTCTATCAAACAAGAGAGAGCCTTGGATGAGCTGCGTATCGGTTATGAAGAAAAACTGTGTTTGTTACAGAGAGAGAGAGAAGGTTTTGCCATAGAGCGTGATGAGCTTTTACATCAAATACTTGCACTGAAAGATGATCTGAAACAAGCTTTGGGAAGCTCCAAAGCAGATGAGCTGGTTCAGCAGCTCCAAGAGCTGCAGGTAGAAGTTGAGGAACTGAGAAAGGGAGGAGATGAACGAGCTAGAATGGAGAAAGAAATTCAGACATTATTGTTAAAGATAGAGACACTAGAAAACCAAGGAAAAGAAAAAGAAGTGTATTGGGAGAACAAATGGAAGAAGCAGCAATCCGAAAAGGAGGAGTTGGTGGATTCCAATAATGCCTTGAAAGGAGAGTTAGGGTCATGCAATAAGAAAATTGAGTCCCTCACTGCAGAGAACAATCAAATACAGCAACAAGTAGTTGAGCTGAGGGAGAAGGTTGAAAAACAGCGGACTACTTTCTCTTTTGCTGAAAAGAACTTTGAGGTGAACTATCAGGAGCTTAAGGAGGAATATACTTGTCTTATTGAGGCAAAGACACAGCTAGAAGAGAGGACACTCAAGGAGACACTTGCATTTGAGGCGAAAATAGCAAGCCTCCAGTCACAGATTTGTGAGCTGGAGGAGAGCAGCAAAGATATCAAAATGGAGGACATAAAAACAGATGGTAAAGCTGTGATAGAAAAAGATACTACTGAATTAATGGAGAAGCTCAATGTTACTTTGAGTGAGAAAGAAAGCTTAGCTAGGAGGCTTTCTGAAGTTACAGAGCAACTGACGTTTACAGACAGTAAATTGGGACAACTGGAGGGAGAGCTGATGAAAGTGAGACAAGAAAACAAGAATGTCATTGCCCAAAATGAAAGCTTGAGAAAAGAGCTGGAAAGAGAGCGAGACATAATGAGAAAGCAGTCGAGAGGGCAAGATGCGCAGAGCAAATCTGAGCTCCAGCAAGGAGAGCAGACTGTTGAGCCAGTTGCCTCAGTTTGTGCTTTTGAGGATCATCACCTTCAGATTCAATCTCTGCAAGGGGAAATAGAGACTCTCCAGTCCCTGTTACAGGCAGCTGAAGCTGAGAGAGACAGGATCCGGCATGCCATGGAGGTCCAGAGGCTTTCGCAGACTCCATCTCCAGCAGCGGTCCAGTCCTCAGGGGAGGGACCTGTTGAAGGACGAGCCTCCCCGCAGAAACCCACAGCCTCAGGGTCAAGCAGGCGCAAGAGACGGCAGAGGTCGAAACAAGAGCGCAAACTGGGCACTGTTTTGCCAGACAGCAGAGAAGAAAGACAAAAGGAGGAGGAAGAGGAGCCGGTGGTGGATGAAGAGAAAGCTACAAGTGTCGCAGAGCAGGAGGTGCAGGCTCAGATGGAGAGCCAGGTTACATCGTGTTCACAACAGAGGGCCAGTGAGGAGGACTCCACTGACGGGTACCAAGGAGACGGAGGCAGAGACTACATTAACAAATGGGTAGGCACTCAAATGCATCCACTGCAACACTCTCAGCAGAAATGGCCCTCTGCCTTTTCTCTGTCTTTTCATAGGTCTGATTAAATTACATTTTTGACTGAGCTGTTAAGAGGCTTTTCAAGAACCCAACAGTGCTAGAAGGTGTGTACATGATAAATAAGGATAGTTGAAATGACATGCTTCAAATGTATCACATTTATAAGCAATGCTGTCATGTAGTATCATTATTAATCAACAATTAGTCTTAATGTGGATAATCTGTGGATTGCCTTCATAGCTTAGATAAGGCTTTGTCATTTGATTGAATATGACTGAGGCATTTTATCAGTGAAATGTTTTCTCTCTAGTGACTAATGGTCTTGATTGCAAATTGCCTTAGTGTCTGTAGGTCTGCTTTCAAAGGCAGCATTAAGCAGCACAGTCAGCCTGTTGGGTCATAAGATATCCGTATGTTTTTCTGTTTATGTAGAGCACTCACTGATGTGGAGTGGGCATTGAGTGGGAACATAATTGTAAAAGAGAAAAATCATATTCAGTACATCCTACACATAATCGTGCATCAACATTATCTGTGCATATACATACAGCTATATGCATACAGCTAGTTTCTTTACCCTTAAAAGGCCACTGTTTCATGTCACTATGCAATAATTATAATCTACTTTTATTTGATGCTGCTCATCTTCAAAGTGAATGCAATGTTGGTTTTGAAAAGGGGTTTAAAAAATAAAAATCAACCATCTTTTTACAGCTGTGAAGCCTTATCATCAAGTAGAAATGTGTACATTGTAGTTTCTTTCCATCCTGCAGGGAGTAAGGGGTTTGAGGTGAGAAGCCATTTTTCTCCAGTCACCCCTCTGTATCTGCCATCTCTGTGTTCAAGGCTGTGCCTCAGTAGCACAAGGCAAAAGATACTGAACAGTGTCTGTCTGACATTTCATATCAGTGTTCCATGTTGTTTTTTTGCACCTCCTGACTTGGAACACTAGACATGGGCCAGTGTCACATTTTAGCATTGTTACCTTGGCCAAAAATGTCAGATATGGTGAAATGTGTTTTAAAAATAGCTGTAAAACTCCCTACTAGCTCACAGCCATTTGAAAGTCATTTCACCAAGTGCTTGGCATGGATAACATGCATTTTATTTAGAGTAGAGCATTTAATGTTTTGTGTAAATCTATCAGCACCAGAACAAAAAGCCAAGGTTTCTGAGTTGATGTTGACTTATATGCTGGTCAACCCCTCATAAAATTGATACAGTGGCTTAATAAACACTCTAAAGAGTAATTCCCCATGGTGTTGAAAATAGAATTGGAATGTAGGCTTATTAGATTTGTTTTCATAATCCACTAATTGCAGAATGCATTATCAACTGTAATTTACACTTATTATGAAGTCACTGTCCGCTCCCTCTCAGGAAGTGATCCATCAGTTGTGTTAAATGTATTTCTGTCCATCAGCATCTTTCATGTCTACATTTGCACTGGCATCATATTTGATACAGTTACAACAAGCACAGTATTTATCTCCTGTTTGCTTATCAGGTGAAGAGGCACGAGGCAGAGCAACAAATGGAGCCTGTAGTGCAGCCGGGAGCCGAGGATGAGGGAGGAACTACTGACCATGTAAATGTCACTCAAGCTCACATCCTGCCCTGTGCTTTTCAGTGTTGGGTCTTTCTCTGATACATCAAGCATTCGGGTGTAAAGGTCAATCAATAGGTGCCCTAACCTGGAACTATAGCATACAGTCAAAGCTACACAAGCATCATAGGTTGCAGTAATTGCCTCTTTAGTAGGGCTAGTGTCTTTTCTTGATATAGTTAATCATAGACTGTACTTCAGTCTTTCTTCTTCGTAACAGTGGCACAAAATACAGTTTTCATTTATTAGTTAGACATTGCTCGTCCCTTATCTGCATGTTTTAAGTAGCACCATCTTGAACAGACTGCGCAGTGCAGTGTGCAGGTACAGATGGGAAAATTGTATCATAACAAAGCAGTTTGAATACAGCCTCTAATTAAAATGTAGAGTGCACTCAAAATAGGTCTGGCATCAAAGGTAGCAAAATCACAATTTTTTAATTGTGTGGCCATAACAAATTCATGCTAATGCATGTGATGAGTAAGACAGAAACAAGCCTCATTGTGTCTTTGGTGCTTCATTATAGAACTGATAATAGCAGGCCTCTCATGTTATGCTAAAGCACAGATGGCTTATGCCTTTGCTCTGTTTTAGAAATGGGATTGGCGGAATAATGTTACTGAATCATTAATCTCCGCTTGAGTATGGAAATGGATGTTGTGTTGCATTATGCAATTTGTGTTAATTAGCCAACATAGTATTATTATTGCCAGTTTCATTCTGTGTTTATTATTATGCTGTCCTGCTGAGCACATTTGAGTAATCTTTTAGGTTAAAATACTGCTCAACCTAAAATCAACCAGTTCTACACATGGAAAGATTAACTGAGAAAAAATGAAAAGGCTTTAGTCCCCATGGTCCATTCCAGCCATGTTGATTGGATGATAACTTCTTCCTGTTGTTAGGGTGAGTGCAGACTCCAGCTTGAAGCGCAGCGCATCAGTCTGTCTCAGATCCATGCTGCCCAGATCGAGCTGCTCCAAGAGCAGACGGACACCCGCACACACTCCCTGGAGCTGGAAGTGCAGCACTTGAAACAACACAGCGGCCATGGTGAGTAAATATGGAGTAAGGTATTAGTCTTTGTGTGCACCCGTATTTGTGACAAGGCAACGGTTCCCTCTGAGCTGCTTTTGATCCATTATTCATGATGCTGTTTGGTCTACCTGCTACTCTGAAATAAGAAAAAAGAATAGGATTTGTTAATGTTTACAGCAATATCTTCATGCTTGTCTGGCTGTACGTGGCTACATTTGATATTGTAGAAGCTGTGAGAAATGTGTATGTTCAACAGTTAATTATGTACAATTTTCTGCCTGTTTTTCTCAGATGAGCCAAAAATCTTCAGATACCAGAGTCTGGCACATGCGGTATCAGAAGAATGCAATAAGCTAATACTGGTAATTATTACTGCCACATAATTATAGTTGTAATGTCTCAAGCTTTGTAGATTTCATTGAATTTTGTTAATGTGCATTACTACAACATTTTTAATTGATCTGTACTTGCTTTTCATCAAACCATCACTTGTATCTTTGTTGCTGCTCCTCCCTAAGTCTTTTAAGAAGATTTTTGGTGAAGATTTCTTGGAGAGTGTCAGTCAGGTCGATGCACAGGGCTCACTGGCTCCTTCAGTGGAAAGACAAGAAACCAGTGATTCCACATCTCTGTTACTCGAGGCCAGAGGTGATTACAATGTTTTCATAAGGAGTAAAATTCTAATATGCAGCAAATATTATTGATATTAACACACGTGACACTTTTTCTTTCTCTTGTTGTAGAGATATACAGAGATCTTCAACAGGTAAAGGAGAGGATTGAGCGAGAACATGAGCGGCTGTTGCAGCTTCAGGCTCTGCTGAGGGCGGATGCGAATAAGGTGAAGTTTCACAGATCTGGAGTTTTATAGAGAGGAATCATTTTAATTAATGAATTACAGTGCTAACATAAATTCACACTTACAAAATTGTTGGTCTCCTAGATGATG
>OMKZ01000742.1:12725-37542 GCA_900302535.1 Neoniphon sammara
TGAAGACCAGCAGCGAGAAGGAGATCTCAAACCTACGTATGCAGGTTGTCAGTCAAAGCCCCTCTACATGCAAAGGTAAATGTGGACTTGCACTCTTGATTCCCTTCTCAATAGAGTTAAAAGTAAATAATCAAGGGTTCATGTTAAGTTATTTGGTAAAAACACAAAGCTTTGCTGTGTTTCATTTAATATTTCAGGCAGCTGCAGACCCTCTGCTGCTGCTCCACAGAGTTTGGTCACTGTTAAACCTGGTTGCTGACTGCCAAGGCACACACATGCGCACTTTGAGCACATGCTGCTGTGTGTGTAGTGCATCGCATCTCTGCACCTGTGGGCAGCTACAAAGACAGAAATCAAATGCTAACATTGCCCTGCTATTCAGATGCTGTCCCTGTGGCATTTACCAACCAGGCTTGAAATGCGCCCCTGCACATCTGCTCTCTAAATTTAATAATGCACGGCAGTATACATTTTACACACTGTGCTTATACGCAATAAATTGTTAATCTGTAAACTGTAACCATTTGCTAACTTGTAAATCAAATCTGTGAAAGAAGACACTCTAATTTGTTGTATTATCCTCAGTAGGTTCTATAATTACTTGTGGTATTACCTTCACTATTCTGTATATTCTCCATTCTCACTATATTGTAATATTCTTTGCCGCTGCAGTGACCTTGTTATGTTAATAATATTTTCACATAATTGAATCTATTCTGTAATGTTATCCACTTAAGTTTGCGTATTGAATTTCACATTTCACAACATTTCACCTGTTTTGGCTCGATGCAGAAGAGCAGGCTGGCCTGCCCTCCAGCTCCCTTCCAGGAGACCTGCAAAAGCTGAAGGCTGAAGCCCAGGAGAAGCAGCTGCAGCTGGAGGAGAGGCACAGACAAGAGATGGAGCATCTCAGAGCATATTACCAGCAGCAGGCAGCAGAGACTGAGGAGCGCTACGCGACTGAGCTCTTCATGCTGGAGCGGCGACTGCAGGAGGTCACAGGCACTCAAACCCAGTTCAGGTGATGATGCTGAAAAAAAACACGATGACACTTTAATATTTATTTTTCTCAAGCTTTGTTTACTCTTTCCAGGAAGGGATGTTTTCCATTAAAACCACGTAAACACATTATATACAGAATATACAGTATGTATAGTTAACCACACACTTAGTAGTACATAGTTGTAGTACTATTAGTAGTCATAGTACTACTGCTATTGGTACTATTGGTAAAAGAAGTAGACCTAAAGCTAAGTAGCAGGAGTACTAATAGCAAGAATAGTAGAAATAGTAGTAGCGTATGTACTACTTGTTGCAGTAATAATAGTAGTAGTCGTACAATAGTAACATTAGTATTAGCAGTATTAGTAGTACTCATTAACCAAATTAGGATTAGGCACCACATTTTTCCAGAAGGCAGGATAAACACTCTTAGAGTGTATTGTAGATTAGGCATGAATCATAACCGGTGCCCTGAATTCAAACCATTACAATGTCCTTCCTATTAGTAATTTGTGCTCAGAACAGTCCAAATACTTTTCCCCCTTTTTCTCTTTAAAGACTAAGTGAAAGATAGCTGACTTAACCTACGCTCTGAAGCATATTATTTTCATTAGCATAAATTATGTCATCACTTTATTTATTTGTCCCCTGCACAGATAGTTTAATAACTTGTTGGCTGACTGACATTGTCACCGCAGTGATGCAACTTCCCACTGCTCTCTTGTCATAAGTCCCTTTCATATGTGCTTTTTTTATCAGATGAACTCATCTGAGCTCAAATTGTCATTACTTGGTGTCTTTCAGCTACCAGAACTGGCTAACAGACTCACATTACACTTAAATAAAACACACTTACTTCAGATGCAAACATCAGGAAGTAATATGATGTTGTTCCTTTCTTCTAGTGAAGGTCAGTTTAAAACAAAGATCCTTCTGGGCTTTTCTGTCTCTTTTCTGCCTTTGTTGGAGAATGGCAAAGGGACAGCCATAACCTCATTACATTATCTTGATTTAGAAAATTTAATTTCAGAGTTCCTCTCTCACCATTGCTTTCTCCATGATTGTGAGTGACACTTAAATTTCCCTTGATCACTGCTCACAGTCAGGAAGCTTAAAATGTGAAATTGTGCACTTAATTTAATTTCATTACATTATTAATTAGCTTGGATTTGTTCACAGAATTGAGTCCATTTAATATTTCATACTTGTGCTTCACTTGCACACATCACAGCACACTTGTCAGAACAATGATGGCAGAAGTAACCACTGTGCACAATCTAGTGCAGGCGGATCAGTGTGAACTTTTAAAAGCTATTTGATCTGCACAACCTGTGTAGCACGTGGAAGCTAGCTGACACCACTTCCTCCAACAACAAAGCCTTAACTGATAAAATATTTACTAGTTTTTTAAAGTGTTGTCCGACTCCTGTTGCTAACCCACTAACCTATAAAATTAAGGTTTCAACCATTCCATATGGCTTCCTGAAGGAAGTGAATTATTAAAGCATTGAAGTGTTGAATAGGACAGAAGATGAATGCTGTGGACCTCTTAATGATAAACTGCACAGTATTTTGGGTTGAATGAGGTTTCTATTTTCAATGTTGTACTGAAATGACAAAAATATCAGGGGTTTTATTCTCAATTCTTTGTATCATTTGTTTTTATTACACTTTTAATTTTTTGCACATCTAATAACTAATTTCTTTCACTCCCACAACCAGACCCACCAATGTGTAAACAGACATAAACAGACACTACTGCCCTCTACTGTTTGACTCGGTGTCAGCCAAGTTCTTACCTTGGATTATCTTGTGCCTAATTTTGTTCAAGTCTGGCCACTGTTCTGTCACGTGAGGAATAAAGTTCTCTTTGTAAGAAAAGACTTAAAAACAAGGAGTCAAATCACATCTATCCAGAATGGTTTCAATAATTCTGTGAACTTAACTACAGTCATTAATTCACTGCTGCTGGTGATCAAATTCTGAATTTTTAAGACCAGTGTCTTTGCTATATGTAATCATTTAAATGGGTATTCTCTATAGCAATTGCTGCATTAATATGTTGTTTTATTATGTGCTTACTCTTATTTTATACTCAGTGTGTGTGTTGTTATGGCCTTCCTCCATGGTATTATTCAAAAATGTTTCCAATGTAAATTTTGGATAGGAACAAGTATTCAATCATGAAACAATATTTTAATGCTTTACTAGGCAAGGCCAAGCAAACATTTTGATATTGTTTGGGGTTGAATGAAACAAATGACATGTAGACTACGTGAGGAAAAATGTCACATTTAGTTTATTTACAGTGAAGACTGACCCACATAGCTGCTTGGTCAAACTTTATTGACACTTCTGCACACGTTTTACTACATTTATTTACAATAATCATTATATTTCACTTGCAGCATTACAAGATAACCAGTATGTTTTGTTGTTGTCTGAGCTCAGCCTATGATCTCATGACTCAGTATTCATTATGTTATCCAAGACTGGAAATTAATGAAAAAACAAACAAAAAAAAAAGATTGTTTGTTGTAATGACAATATAATTGAAAAAAAAATCAGAAGAAAGTATGGCTTAATCTAAGAAAAGCTTTTTGGCAGACAGCTGAGTTATGTGTTTAAACAAGGACATGGAAATAAAGTGTATAGAAAAGGTGATTAAACATTGTGTGATTAGTTGTCTTCAGGATTGATTTGAAATTATGTAGTGAAAAAAACAAAACAAAACTCATTTATCATTATGGAGCGGTTCTTCTGACATCCTGTTTGGTTTTTCATCCTGTCCAGTGTTCCTCTGTCCGGTTCGGAGAGGGTGGAAGAGCACAGAGAGCAACTAAAGGTTTGGCTTCTACTTTTTTTGCCCCTATCCGAATCTTCCCTGTCACATTCATCACATCCCACCACAGACTGAAACGTGTATATGCATTAAGATGTGACAGTAAGGGGGTGGGGGGCTAGTATTTGGAGGGGGTAGTGGCAGCCTTAAGGCTAAATCTTGCCCTAAATTCCCAGCTTTGCTCCAGAAGCCACAGTCTGAAGTGGCCCTACATCTGAAGGAACATGTTAAAAGCGTAAGATGTTACATAATCTTCCAGTGTAGCGTGTTACTTGTGAACCAAGTGTACTCACTGTAGACTTGGCGGCTGCATGAAAGGAGGACGATGTCTTGCGTGAGTGAACCGCGCTCCATTTAAGTCATCTCTCACTCACCGTCACTCCAGTTTCCATCCTCTTTTAGTTTGTCATTCTCTTTTACTCCAAACCCCTCCAACCGATGCACGCTCACGGCTTTTGCGTCGTCACTCAGAAATCACAGAGGGCAGTAGAGAAGAACAGAGTTTGACAGACGCACGGGGAGGATGAGAATGAGAAGAGAAAGTATAGAATATGAACTAGAGCAGGGCTTAATAGCTTTTAGATATGTTTGTATTGGAAATGTTGCAAATAAGTGAGATGAAGGCATGAAGCCAGTGATACTGAAGAGGTTGAATGATGGTGCAGCAGACAAGACGAGGATTCAGCACCAGACAGAGTGGTAGTGTATTAGTAGGAAAGTGAGGCTCTAGTTTGATGCAAAACATCTCTTTATGCCTTTTATCATCCCCGGGGGTTGTAGAGAACAGAACGGTGTATTTATCACTAGTCAAAGAGTGGGAGGGGTGAGCTTTATGACGAGCTACTTAGGAGCTGTTTATTCTAGGAACAGCTCCTAAGAACTCTGTTTTTCCTTAACTTCATTTCCTGTGCTCTGTTTTATTAGGACTCACGCAATCTGCTTTTATCTAAAATTGTGGGTTTCTTCTTATCTTGCAAATTTACCCTCTTTGTACTTGCATTTCCTGTTTGCACTTTTCTTAATTTATCCATTCATCTCCCCTCTTTCCGGTTGTCCCCTCGTCTCTGACGCTGGTTCTTCTCTCTGAGCAGCAGCTTGATGAGGAGGAAGTGTCAGAGGTTGGTGCGGAAGCAGAGCAGGGCTGGCCTGCCAGGTCCATGGGCCTGACAGCGCAGCTGCAGACGCTGAGGAAAGCACTCTACCGCAAGTATACCCAAGAGGTGGCCGCCCTCAAGGATCAGCACAGCAGTGAGCTGAAGAGAGTGAGGGAGGAAAGGGAGCAGGAGAGGAGAGGAGAGCAGCGTCACCAGGAGGGAGAAGAGAAGGCACCACTGACAAAGGCTGAGCAGGACCTCGATGGTATCAACGGGGCCGGGCGCTCCACTGAGGGTCCCGGGGCGGGGGGCCAAGTTGTGTTAGAGGAGAAACAACTGTGGGAGAAAGTGGAGGAGGAGGTTGCAAAGGTAAGTAAGCATGTTGTGAATGACTAATAGTACACAGTTGTGAGATACTGCTTTTTTTTTCTGATACTCAATCCTACATGCACATGTACACATGCAACGTATTTTCATGCAAATTTGATGTCTAATGACAATTCATGAAACTAACAGCAGTAGAGTATTATAATATGAATATGAAAAAGAAATACAAAAGACCAGGCAGCTCATAAGCTCTCTATGTGTAGTTAACTATATTAAATACATTTTAAACTACATACAAACAAGAAAAAAGAATAATATACATTTTAATGGAGACTTTGTCACTGCACCTTTCTTTGATCTGGCTTGGGCATTACAATTAAACGAAATTGTAGACTTTATGTTTCAGATTAATTTATTACACATTAATTTATTGATTAAACAAAAGAAATGTACTCCCCTTTTATTATAAACTGCACTGTTGCATCATCACATAGAGTGCTGATTAATTTTTACTAATATTAATAAAACTCTTTATTTAATTACCAGTGCTGATTGCTGGTTGTGTAGAGTACTTGCAAACAAATAAATTGATGTTCCGCTCTAATGATAACTGACTGTATAACAAGATCCTGGAATAGACCACTTATCAAATCAGGGACACAGCGGCACTGTGACAAATCTGATGAGCAGCATGGCTGAAGGAATTTCCTTAAAATTGTTGCTTTTACTACAACAGAATAGCAGAATCTTGTTGCCAGCAAACCTTTGCAAAGATCTTTGATATCAAACAAAGACCTATGTATTAGAGTTAGTGCTCCTGTCAGAGCCCTTGACCAAGGCACTGGCTGTAGAGCTGGAGTTGGTCCCTGGGCGCTGCACTGCAACTGCCCACTGCTGCCAGTGTCTAGGATGGGTCAAATGCAGAGGACAAATTTCCCCAAGGGGATCAATAAAGTACTTCTGACCCTGTGCCTCACTTTGTTTTTGTTTCTGGGACCCTCATCCATTTATTTTTGGTTGTAAACAAAATTGCGTCAGCACTCATGGGTGTGTACGTGCCCCGTTAAATACAGTCCTAACGCGCATCATGTTTGGCTCCAAATTTTCTGACAGGCCATCGTTCAGATGTCAGTGGAGTTTGCCCAACAGACTGAGCTGGCCCGAATCAAGAGGGGTGCCTGCCAAACCACCTCGTCCATGCAGACCCAGTCAGAGGAAGAGGAGGTGGAAGTGCAGGAAAGGACTCCCAGTCCATCTCTCACTATGAGCTTCTGGCTGAAGGAAGAGGAGAGGGAGAGGTTTGAGAGCGAGCTGAGAGAGAAGACTGACGAGGTCCTCAAGTTAAAGGAGCAGCTGCTGAAAAGTGAATCAGGAGCTCAGCAGGTCAGTGCAGCTGGCTCACCTGTTCCACCGGGACCACAGTTGATGTGTTGAATGTGTTGCTTCTCCAGTAAAATTTAATTCATTTCAAAGGAGAGATTACTGCTGCAACATTCCCTTGCAGATGCTGTGTGTCGTGATACAGGATTTTTACATTGGATTTTACTTTCATATATATTTATTATGCATGCTTAAACTAAAGTGAACATTGTTGGAATTTGCTGTGATTAATTCATTTCTTCCATGAATCAAGGTTCCAGTGAAAATAATTGTTCAAATCTTGCAATCACTAAAAATGTTGAAACAGTTTCATTTCACTGTGTTTGACCTGTGGGGTATCTGTAAAAAAAAAAAAAAAAAGCCCCTCAGCAACACATTTGTTTAGTTTGGAGCAGCTTCAGTGCTTTATGGATAAAGCGTTCATCCTTCCACACTTGCTCTGCTAGTGTGTCACTGCAGCACAGGAACATGTGAAACAAGACTCACACAAACACATGTATGCTTACACTACTGTTTAAGGACACTGTTTCTCCTAATGCTGCTTTTCCTCCTCCTTATTTTCATAGAGTAAATGTATAAGCTGTGTCTTTTTAACACTAATGTAAGGGATATGTGTTGCCATAGTTCCTGCAATATTGATGGAAACATTTTGACAGGAAGCACATTTGTTTATCTGTTCCCAAAGAATACTATTTAAGATTCAGAAGCTTGTGTACTTATTATTTCTCATCCAGCTACCGTGCATGCACCGCTGTGCTGTGGAGTTTTACATTTTCTCATGTGACCATGATTCTTTGCCAAAGTGCTCCTCATGCCTTGAAGACCTAATCCCATGGCCAGCTAGGCTTTTCACTAGACATTAATTGCATGATTAGGCTTTACCAGCACAATAGCAGTGGCTGTCGGATTCATTGTTCTTTATGTGCTGAATCCTTCCTACACACTCTTGTTAATTGTGATTCACTAATGTTAGTTCATTAAACAACTTGCTGAGAAAGTTTTTGAGCGACATTTGGCTCAAACGAGTTTTAAAGATGTCAGCAGAATTGTGTCTGCGCTCTCTGAGTGTCTGATTTAGGCTAGTCATCCTTTATGTTAAGATATATTACTTTTTCCAATTGTACAATGACATGGAAAACCACTCAGCTGAAGAGTTCATATGTATATATTATTTTTAGGGCCTTGAACAGCCAAATTGTCATTTGTGAACACAAACAACACTCCCAAGGTTTGTAGTCAGAGAATCAGTGCTAGCTCCACCTGAGATGTCATCAACATGCAAAAAGTGGAGCTGTTCCAGAGGGAATAAACTGGGAATGATGGCAAAAGTGACTTAGATAAAATCTAGTGGAATTTTCTGCAAAACTACTAAATCATAAAGATTATTTGTGGGGGGAAAAAAAACAAACATTTTGTGGGTCTACAAAATCAGTCATACGTTCACTATTGATGAAGTAATAAACCGGTTAGATGCTCCATGATGCAGGACTTTGGTAAGAGTTTATTTTTTACTCATTTCAGCATAAATAAACTGTTTTGATCTTTGTATGAGGCATGTCATTGTTGAATATATAAGTGTTGCATGTCACTGTATGGAATGTAATTCATGTAATGAATGTAATCAATGTAATTTTAAAGGGAATCTTTCATTTTATATATTGTTAATCCATAGAATAGTTGATCCAATAATGTATTTGGTTGCTGAAGATGTAAACATTCTTTTTATTCAACTTTTAATTGTTCAGTAAATCTCAGTCCATTTAATATTCAAAGTCATATTACCACATTGCAGCATAAAAGTTTGTGTAAGATAATTTTAAGATAATTTTGCACAGTTGAACATACTGTACTTTGTCAGTTGATGTCAAAGTGTCATTCAGTGTTTGCTTTCATCAATCTGAAGAAATGATGCTTTGACTGAAACCGGTGCCAGTCTCTACTTATCTGTGGTCTCTACACACTGCAGCGTCTTTGGGAATGAATTGATATTCTGTCTAGAGAAGCAGGCTGCATTTCTTTCTCTTCCCCAAAAGGGGGAGCTGTCTCCTCCTTCCAGTCCCTTTGACTCAGGTGCACCTGTTGCCATAGCAGCACAAAGATACTAGTGTTTCTGTGGGCTCCAAGGGAGTTAGAAGTGTGTATGTGTGTTTGTAATCTGTGTGCTTGTAAAAGGGAAGCGTGTCTCTGCACGACTTGCTGTGCCTCAGTTGAATCCACTTGTACAAATGGTCACACATAGAGCCACACTGCCCCTTGCTGCCTCAGGTTTTTGTGTTTTTTTTTTATTAAACTGTAATCTTTCCAATGACGGGGCTGCTGTCTGTTTTCTCTCTCCTGCCTGTCCAGATGTTAAAGAAGAAAGACGAGGGGCGACACGGAGTTGGGCAGGAGGAGGACACAGAGGGGTCGAGAACAGAGAAGACTGATGGAAGCAAACTCTCATCACAAGATGATGTGGACTCCTCTAATCCAGATATCATCATGACTGAAAGGTAGAAACAGGAATTATATACTCTTATTGTTCAATCAAGTAAACTTTGTGCAAAGACAAGGTGTATTTTTAAAAGGATATTCCTCATCTGTGCAGCCATTGATTGAGTTGGCCGTTCATACTAACTACATGTATGTTTGTTAGTGTAAGTTCTGTTGAAAAATGTTGATATTCTGTTGATATTGATCTGTAGTTGCGGCCAAAGCTAGACCCCATTCCCAAGGTCTTATTACTGTCAGAATTGTAGCATATTACCACTGTGATTGCTTCAGCCATTCCTTTTAGCCAATAAACATTGCAAGAATAACACTGAAAATATGTAAAATGCTCTTCTCCTTCACTGTATTCAATTTCTCATGAACAACCACCAAACCAAATGTCTTTCTCCCACCTTTCCACCTCCTCCTCTCAGAAACCTCTTGCAGAAAGCCAACAAGAGGCTCTGCCAGGTGCTGGTTGACATCCTGAAAACCACATCGGCAGCAGAGCAGACCATGGGCCTCCACGTGGAGAGACTGCGGGAGGCTTCCAGCGGAGAGCAGCAGCAGGCTTCTCTGCCCCACTCCGCCACACAGCGAGCAACCTGGCAGAGAGTTAGCTCAGAGTCCTTCAGACCTTACGCTGCAGGCAAGTCAATGTTAAATAATAGCTTTGATTAAACATTAAGCCTCATACTGGTCTCCAGATTTGGGCAACAGGGAGGCAAAGTGGATAGAGCGACTTCTTTCAATCAGATGAAGCTAGTTCAAGACCTGGTCGGCATTTATCATATTGATGTTATTAAGGGAAAAAACAACAAACCAAATATACTAGCTGCTAAACTTCCAGAGCTTCATCTTGTTTTCCAGAGCTATATCACAAAACAGACAAATAAAAACAGACAAAATCTCTGCGCAATAAGTACAATTATGCATGTACTCACATACTTGAAGGAGAACAATAACTAATTTTCTAAAAATATTGAGCTCTCTAAGTATCATGCCATTTCAGTTGGACTTGCATGGCCAGCCACATTGTGTCAACTGTCCTGATGATCTTATCTGATTTGCATGGTTCATCTCTGACAGTGGTGACTCTGTGGAAACTCAGGTTAACAAATGAAATCTCTCACAGTTACACTATGATTTTGCCAAGACAGTAGCTGAGTATATATATTAATTACTGAAGCATAGTTTAGTAGTTGATATTGCATAGTGCCCTGACATTTTTCATCCTTACAAATACCACATGCTCTTTGGAAGATATTTTAAGGGCAGGCAAAAGACCTGTGTCAGAGAGAGTTTGCATCCCGCCACCCCAAAATATTTACTTTGTGTACAGCAGTAAATTATTACAGCTTCAGAAAATTCCAGGATTACAGTTACCGCCTCCAGTGGAAATATTATTTATAAGGTGTTGGTGCTCTCTGTCAAACACTGGAAAGTCAGTCTGCCACAAAATCCATCACAGGGGAGCAGCCAGTACAAATATATTGACCATATGAAGATCAATGATGTGATCAAAGACTGTGAATCCCTTGACGTGTTACATTTTGTTGTGCATTTATTTTGATTGTTTTGATTTTTTTTGTCTAGAAATTCCAAAAATTTGTAAGGCAATATGAAATTCAGATAGTGTGCAAAATTATATTCACCCTGTTTCATTTTTAGCAAAAAATGTCACTGGTGAGGTTCACTGCTCTGTGTTTCACGTTACATAATTGGTCCTGGAAAAGGGGGAAAATAAAGGTCCCAAAACACAAGTGTGACTTGGGATACCCGAAACTTGGGCTCATTTGCATTTACAAGGGACTAATTTACATCACAAAAGTAGTTTTATCACAATATTTTTTTTTATCAAATTCTTTTTTTTTTTAAATTCAATAATCAGTCATTTTAACAAAAGATGTTTCTTGACCCTTAATATGCAAAAAACAGTGAGTTGAATACCAGCTAGATCAAAACAAAGGCATGAGAAAAGGATGATTTTGCAAAATGGAAAATATGAAGGAACCATGTATAATGCTGCCAGCATAATAACTTGAACTGCTGGGACCCTTAAAAAAATCCTTCCAACCACTGAATCAGCATGTCTGCATGGTAATAATGTGAGAATTGTAATAGAAAATCATTTTGACCCCCGCTGCCACTTTTCATGGTAACTGTCCTCTGAAAATATGAACTTACAGGTCTTATAGTTGAATGAGAATTAGGTCACATAAACCAGCTTTAGGGCACAGCTGTATGAGCTTAATGTACACATTTAAACCTGATGATGATCCTGACCTACACCCTGACCATATGAACATATTTCTAACATTGCTTGGAATCTTGTTAATTATCCTCTGACATATGAATAGAAGCTCAGGGCAGAGCAGAGTGTAGTTGTAACGAACATATTTAGTTAATTTCTTTTTTTTCTCCCATATGAGATTCAAATGGCTGTGATTAGCTTTAACTAGATTTCTTGTATTTGATTCTTTCACAGCATCTTGTTTCATCTTTCTGCAGCTGGTGGCCTAAAACTAAAACACAAAACAACTGTAAACTCTTCATCAAAGTTATAATAGGCCTCCTAGTTACCAAATGGCTGTGTTTAATTTATTAAATTGCTCTACAGAAATCAAGTGTGTGCATAATATCCGATTAATAAATTTCTGTTCTGTGTTCCTCTGGCTGCTCTGTACCAGGCCCCTCCACAGAGAGCTGCCGTGGCAGTGAGACGGGCACAGACGATGTGAGTGAGTGGTCCGGGACATCTGAGGCCGACGAGGGTTTGGACATGTCTCAGCAGATGATGGACAGCCTGCTGCTGGGGGTGGAGTCACAGTTGGAGAACGAGGAGTATCTAATGGGCATTAGCAGCCGCCTCCAGGTGGCTTTGGAGAGGATGTTGATGGCCATCACCGAGACAAGCAACCAGGTAGGTACCAAATGGGGTCAGCTGATGTTTTGGGGTCTGTGCACGCTCTCCTTTTCAGTGTGTCCTTGCCCACAGCCACTCACAACACTGACTGCTGTCCAAGCATGCTTGGACAGCATGCTTTTCATTTCATAGTCTTTCTGCATGTTGCACCTCCTGCTAGCTTTTTCAGAAGTTCTAATGTCAAACCTAGCAAGGTAAATTATTCTGTGATTTGATAACTGTTGTGCCAGAGAAACTGCAAACTTTTTTGTTGCCAATTATCAGCAAATGAAGAATCCATACAGCATTCATAAATTGGATTTTAGTTGAGTTACAATACAGGAGAATTTTATACTCACCTGCTAAGTCGTGTGTTCTCTGACCAGATTGAGGTATGAATTTATCAATAGGACTGCAAGTTATTTTCATTTTCAATTAATTGATCCCCCCCAAAAATTAAAAATAAAAATTCCAATTAATCAATTATCTATCTATTCTGTCTATCAGTTATCAAAAATAACGCTAAAGGCTCATCAGAAATGACCAGTTTTCATTTTATAATGAAATGAAACAGAGTAAACCAAGCAAACCTTAGCATTTGTGAATCTGTAACTAACAAAAGTTTGGTATTTTCACTCGAATGACTAATATTATTAATTGCTTATATTCTAATCAGATAACTTTCTTTTGATTGACCAATTGTTTCAACACTAGATAAGATTAAAGAGGCCCGAATACTCTTCAGGCACAGTCCTGTGGTTTTACTACACTAGTGTGTTGTACCTAGAAGTTACCAGTGAACGGAAAGCTCTAGTGACACATGTAGGCTTTGTGTAAACATTTAAATGCTCACACAAAACATTGTCAACCCCCTATAGCTTTCTAAGTCTGTTCATGGAGGCATAATGGGGATGAGACTGCAGAATTTGGTTCGCAACAGCGTTGGCCTGTCTAGAATTCACACACAAAAGAGCTGTCTCATTCCCAGTGGTTGCCTATAGATACAAGCTGTATTTACATGGGGCTTTTGTCTGTCCAACCAGCCTATCCTAATCCAGTTGGGCAGAACAACGCCAGCCCCCTTAGGCTGTCCGTGTAGTGTGCCTCCTGTGTCCAATGTCAGGCCAGAGAGACAGGCCAGGCCTACTTTAACCAGGCCACTGAATGTATTACTGTAACCGAGTGCACACCACATCTTCCCTGTGGCTCACATTCAAACATTACTCACGCTGAAATGGGTTTTATCTTGGTTATCTAAAAATAGCATAAACGCAATTTCAGGTCAAGCGTAAGTGATGTTCCAGCGTCTATTAAAATCGCTGAATGCATGTTCGTTGCATGTGACGTATGAATACAGTTCAATCCCAGTCTTATTCTCACATATTTGAGCTATTAGGAATATAATTCGCTTTCTTATTTTCCCACACTGTACCTCCTTTAAGCCTTTTCCTTACGCATGTGAGACTTAATGGTTTTTCTTCATTTAAGATAATGAAATAGGCAGTGATTGATGAAATCAAACTATTACATACCACAATTCATATACCCATTACATTTTAATGCCATAGTGTCACATGTCACAGCCTTGTGTAAATGAAATTCTGATTTACATCTCAACACGTGCCAGAAATGCAGCTTGAACACAATGTAAGAAAGAAGATAAGCCCACTGTATGTAACCTTACCTTACTATACAATATATACAGGTTTATATACAGGTTTGCATTGGCAGTTAATTAAAAAAAACAGTGTGGAATGTTTACGAGGCGATTACATGCCACAAAGTGCACAGCTCTCTCTTCTGCACACAGTTACAGTGCAATAAACTTGCAATCAACAAATCTTCTAATGGTTAGCGAAATGATTTTCCTGCCACTATTGATCCAGTGTACATTAGTCTTGTCAGTGAGCAGTGGTGGATCACTGTGTCTTGCCTGTAAAGCAGCTTTGTGAATACGTATCAATGTAGTGGGCAGGTCAGGAATGTTAAGTGTCCTTTGTTGCACTTTGTGTTGTAAATTATTTGCCGGGGGGAAGGTGTTCGCTCACTAACCTGCTATTGGCGGCCAGTAAGATGTGGAAATTGTTCATGTGCACTAAGTTTGACGGTTGACATGCCAGACAGGAGGAGGCAGCGAGGAGAACCACATCGGAATGCCTTAATCAGGTCTTTTGCGCTTATGTAGAAGGTGAATCCGGTTTGACAAGCTCCCGTGAAAAGGGTGTGTGTTGTGTGTGGTTACGTGTGTCTATGAGAGGGAGGGAGTGTGTGATCTATTTGCAAACCTACCTGCCTCGCTGGCCTCAAGGGTTGAAGCCACACCTGCCTCCCTCCCACTTTGACTGCACAGTGTCCCATTCCATTTGATAAATACAGGAAGTGAGGGAGAAACTCTGGCTTCTGAGGGGGTAAAAGAAAACCCTGGAAAACTCTGGGATTTCATCTTTTTGAGCATGTGAGCAAAATGAACATAACAGAATGACAGGAGCCTGCCCGAGGTAAGGAAAGTGAGAGAGGGTAAATAAAAGAGGAGAATGCTAAAATATAGGACAGTTTGATGTTTAGAAGAAGAGAGAGGTAGAATGAGTAAGGATAATATGATGGTATGAGCAAGCGGCAAGCGTCCTCTGAAGAGAGACAAGACGGCAAACCAGGAAGGACGTGAAAAGGAGTGAGGGAGAAACTTGGAGCCGACCGCTGTCATTTCACCCTTCGTTGGCTGCTGCTTGGACAAAACAATTAAGGGGGGCCCCTGGGAGGCTTCCCTGCAGGTCATGGTTGCTACGGCGGCACAGCATTGTTAGTGAACCTCTAGAGAGAGAGAGAGAGAGAGAGAGAGAGAGAGAGAGAGAGAGGGTGGGGGGAAGAGGGAATGAGAGAGTCGGAGCAGACGTGGGGGTGTGAGCTCCACTGAGAGGCATGTTGTGTTGCTGTGCTCAGAAAGAACAAGGTCAGGAACTGCACCGCGAGAGAGCAAGAGATCTTCAGAGAGGACACCAAGGAAAGAAATGTTTGCTTTTGCGCTCACTCACCTCCCCCGGTCACGCTCCGGAATGCCCTTTAAGCCGAATGTAATTCCCACCTGCTGCCGAGGATGACATTTTTCAGGAGCGCACGTCCTCCTCTCCTGCCGCAAAACTTCTCACTGATGTTGGATGGTTTCTCCTCTTGGTATTTACCTGGGACTTGTTCTGCCTCCGCTAGGCAGCGTTTGATTGAGATGACGTGAATTTCACTGTCTCCAAATGTTGTTTACTCTGGCTGTGTGCAAAGCAAACACATAGGAACTGTTGCTTGGAGCTGCCCACAGCGTTGCTCACTGCTTTTTTGTCCCCACTGGACCTAATTCTCATTTGCCATCCGACGCCTCGATAAACTCAGCCTCGATGGCAGGCGGAAACCCCTTTTGATGACTCCACAGAAGGAGCTCTGCTATAAGCAAACGAGCTGGGAAGTTGTCCCTGGATTCATCCTTTACCATGGATTCTTACCGGTCCTACTGGAATTCCAGCATGCAGGGCAACATGTGGCTGGAAGGGGAAGACCAGGATGTGTACGAGGTGGAATCTCGTGTGCCCCTTCCGCGACCTTTTCCCTTCACCAGCACCTTGAACGAGAAAAACGCTGTGGTGGTGCAGACCCAGATCTCGCACGTCAACCACAGGTCCAACGGTCACCTTCTTAAGGTCATCTCTAAAATCTCCCTGCCCACCCCTCCTTATACAGTAAGTTTGTACTTGGCAGCTCATACGTCTGTAGTGTGTTCTGTAGGCACAAATTTTAACTTACAGTTATGGCAAAATAACCATAGAATGAAGGGATTTAAGAGATTTTCCAGTTGCCCTTTTCCACATTACAGTTCTGAATATCAGATGGAGTTTAGACAAATATTAGACATGTTGTCTAATATTTCTTCATAGCAATACACAGTCTGTGTATAATTTTAGGTCTGCACATGCAGGTGTTGTATGTAAGTGGTATATAGGTGTTGAGCTCATCTGTAACATGACGTGAAAGATTATTTGACGTATGTTTGTCAGGGTCACAGTACTACTTCCTGGTTGCCATTATGATGCATTATAACCTTTGGTCAGGGAGATATGGAAATCTTCAGTCCAAGTAATAGCAGGATGAATGCCTCTATGAACTTGTGGGCGTTTTATTGCCTTATGACAATATCACATCAGTTCCACGAGAACAAGCCGCCTTCTGTCACCTGACGAGAGAGCCATAATAGAAATGTACTATCAGGATCTCAGTATTACAGCCCATATTTAAATTCCACTTGGACGGCACCTCATTTTACTGTTAAATCTTGCACAGTTTGCTTTCCCATTTGACATTTAGTATAAAACCAGTGTGCATATTTTTGCAATCATGTATTGGTGGTGCAGAAGTGATTAGAATAGCATTCACTTCACTGGTGTGCACAGTAGTATTTATAGGTGTCATCTTTGTTGATATGAAGTACACATATATACTTTTATTTTTTTTTCTGTATCACAAGTGCATGTCATGATGTTTGACCTTCAAAAATACACAAAATAGATACTTCTGTCTGTCTTTTTAGGTCAGACTACTTAATTCTCAGTACAATAATAAATAACAATTTGCCATGATGCTCTAAGTCTTTTCAATGGATGAAATTACATGAAACAGTAGTGAACTCAGATATTCTTCATTTGTATTGTATGTATTCGTCATCTGTTGAAAACTTGCAAAAATGAAAGATTGGTGATCTCTCTGGACCCTTTTCCATGCCCTATGAGACAGGTGAATAAAGTACAACTGTACATGACAGAAACATACAGTATAGATTTCTATAATTAGGTGCAAGAAACAGTTTTCCTTCTAATCCTTCTCCATCTCACACCTGCCTGCCCGTCTGTCTGCCCTCTCAGCTTGAACATGCCCGGGTGACCCAGACAGAGCTGATGCGGGAGTCCTTCCGCCACAACCAGGAGATGGGTGAGCTGCTGCAGAAGCAGGAGGAGCTGCAGGAGAGGTTAGCTGAGGAGGCTCGGGCGCGGGAGCAGCTGGCTCTGGAGCTTCATCGGGCTGAGGGTGAGTGTTTTCTTGCATAATGTGTTTTTTGGCATGTAAAAATATGTTCAGACAATGTACACTTTGGTGGTATTTGGGAACTAACATGGGTTTGAATTTGAGTTTTTCTGACGTGAAGCTTGATCTGTATGATTTTAATTGTGTGACTGATTTTTTATTAAGGTCAGGAGGTCTGCACAGCACCAGAATCCACTGTTTTGCAGGCCATTAAAAAGGCACATTTCCTTCTGAATGATAAGGAGAAAGCCTCACTGGAGGAATTACAGAAATGATTGTTTATATTTTGCTGTCAAGTAACTATGCAACCTTAATTGTTAATCTGATTATTAACACATCTGTGTGTCAAGGTGATTACAGAAAAGAGAAAACCTACTGCATCAAAAAAAGTGTATGAAAGTAGAGGGTAAATGTGTGAGTGTGTGTGTTTTGGGGGAGGGGTTGTTATGGGGAGTGATGGCATCAGCTGTTTGTAAGGGAGAGTGGAGAAGTGTGAGTACATCTGTGGTAGGAAGTCAACAAAAGGAAATGTGTTTATTGAGTCTGTTTCCAATTTGTATTTAAATATCTGAGTCAGTGTGAGGTCAGCTGACACCCAAAGTGAGGGTTTGTATGTGCAGTTGTTCTCAGTAGAGGTAAAGGTGTTTTTGTAAGAACTCAGAAACATCTTAAAGCCGTTAAATGTGGAGTCAATGTAACGGCAGTGGCTGATTTTGCCCCCTTCATCACAGCTTAAGTGCATTGGCAGATTTTGTTGGGGGCAGCGAATCTAGTGCCCCAAACATGTCAGAAACAGCTGGTCTGAGGGGGTTGCCTGGTACAAACACATCCACTCTCACACACACCAAACCCAGTCCATTCAATTTTGTCAGGTTCCTCACACATTTTGAGTGTAAAGTACAGGGATCTTTTCTTTTTGTCTAAAAGACGCTGATTTTTTTGGACACATTGCACAATGGTGAGTTCGTAGCAAATACTCATTTCATATAGGAGTTTTTCTTGAAGTATCCTGGTACGATGTTTGCTTTTTGCCTGTAATGTGATCCGAGTGTTGAAGCATGGTAAATATTTGCTGTCATAAAACAGGTTAACCACTTGTCATTCGTGGTTTTTACAAGGTAATCCACTGAAGAAAATAGGAGAAGAAAAACATTATTGTGAATAACAGCTAAATTCTACACTGTGGATAGAATGGGGTGATATATCAATATTCTGTCGATCATTATAAGAGATTAAATCACTAGATAGTGATATGGTGTTGTCCTTTTTGGTTTTAAATGCTGAGGCAATTGGTCATTATATTTTGATGTTTGATTTTTTGCAGCCCTAGTTGACACAACAATCATTCAAAGCAGTCATTTAGGCTGTAGCTGAGTGTAGCACATACTGTATTCATTACTCTGATACTTGTCAGTGTAAGTGAAATTTCCTTTGCATTAATCAGTGTTACATAATTCACATGTTGTATCTGGCCATGTTACGCACTTCCCCATTCATTTTCAGAGAGTGTTTCATCTCCCAAGCCAGTGACTCTCAATACCATTGAGGACAAAAACAATTCCCTTCCTTTTGTTTGGATGACCCACACAGGTAATAGCTCTGGGTGCGCCTGTCTAAAACTGGTTTTGAATTAACCAAAGAGACGTCTCACCCTGGAAGAAGATCCTCCTCAGTGACTGACAGAAACTATTAGATGTCATTGGAAACACCAAAGAGCATGGGAAGTCTGCTCATATTTTGTTAGAGCCAGAGAAAAAGAAAACACTAGAGGCCAAGATGCATGACTAAGAGGTCTGTAATGCCATCATGCTGTGTGGGCATGTGAGTCCTTTAGCTGTGTTTTTGTGGAATTAAATTCACTGTTGAATAGGCTTCATATTTGAGCTGATGAGAGCAGCTTCACAAGTAAAGCATTTGTTTTAGACTTGAATTGATGCTTACCGAGGGGTTTGCGGTTGCCTGTTGGAAAACACAAGTGTGTGTTTTATAACTTGGTGCCAGGCTTTCTTACCCCAGGTGGCTGACATTCTGTGTTTGTCAACTATCAAACTTCTCTGTTTTTATGACAGGGATCTGAGAAATCTCTTTGTCAAGATAGGTGGAGAACTTGGGACAAAATAAATAAACAGTCTTTTTATACATCTGTAATAGAGTAACTAAAGCAAATTTTCTTAGATTATCCACTTTTTCTGGCCTAAGTAATGTACCATTTGTGTTTGAAAGTTGCACACAAGTAATACATGGGACGCACCTACTTTTGTTATTGGTTTGATGGTAGGTTGTGTGGGGCGGATTTCAGTCAGGTGGAGTAAAAAAAAAAAATGATTACTGGATTCCACCTGAGGTGCTGGAGTCATGCTGGAAATGTCAAAGTGATGTTTCACCTTGGTTGGCATTGTCACTGTCACAGGGACGCTCTACAAGTTGAGGAGCCGTCAACCTGCAGCATTATTTGCCCCGAGGACTTGCTGTCACTTCAGGCATTCAGACATTTTAACTCATATCCCAGAATATAGAATGACGTAATGTTACCTGGATATGCTTTCGTTTTTTGCAGATATATTAGAAGTGCAATTCTTGGTTAGCATTATAAAACAAAAGGGTTGCCAAAGTTCATGAATTGACTACATCTAAATAATTTAAATGAAAATCTTTTAAGAAGAGGAATGGTATTGAATGATCAGAAACTGAATGATCAGTGAAGGATCTTACTGTTGTGACTCGAAAAGTAAAAAAGACCTCTGAGAAAACAAACCACCTCAATGATACTGTCAAACTGAAGCTGTGACATGTGTAAAAGCGAAGTTTAAAGGCATTGACCATGATGATTTGTTAATAAATTTCCATTAGATCTCAACAGAACATCTTTGACGTAATGTAGTGTCCCATTTTTAAAATAATTTGGTATCATCCTCTCTACACATATTGAGCAGTGTTTGCTAGCATGATTTACTTTATAAATTGAGTTTATTGAGAGTGTATTTTATTGGTATTGTTAAAAAATGTATTGGATTTTTTTGTTAATCCATTCCATCTAAATATTTAACTGAAAAACTTTCATTTCTGTGTAGACACTTCCTACTTTTTGCATTTCAGCTTTGCAAATACAGTCCTCTCATCAAGTGCAGCTATCTCCTGCTGTATGTTACATCTGCACATATTTATCCTGAATTAATACTGGCTTTGCATATTTAGTTATTTATGCTTTAGCTGTTAGCCAAATTAAATGAGATAAATGAGTAAATAGACTTCCAAGAGAGCTCTGTGTGTTCTGTGAGTGTTGCTTTTTTAGCTGTGAATCATGTGCATCGGATAGACGTGTGTCATGGAGGGATCCCTCCTTAGGCAAACTTTTCACACAGCCCTGGTTCCTGTTCAGGTGCATGAAAATAAACCACCTTCTCATAACAGAGGTGACTTTTTAACCTTCATGGTACATTTGGGTATTTTTCTTCCCTTCTGTCTCCCTTTCCATTTTTTGAATTCCATTTTTCAGACCCCACTGAGTTTGCAGGTAGAATCAAGCAACACTGAGATGGGGAGCAGATATATTTGGTAGTTTTTCACAGTTGCAATGATGCAGAAAAAATATACAGATATGCAAAAGATTTTATTCTTTTATATCTCATAAACAAATATGACTTAGGAGACATTGCTCATCAGAAAATGTATTCGGACATCCTGGTGCATGTAGGACACAGCCTACTATATCATTTTTGTACTTGAAGGTTGGAAGTACAATAAATGAGTAAACGGATTTTCACCAGTCGTTAATTCTTTTAATGTATGCACAGTCCTTCTCCTCATCTATGAACTCAGTGCTGCCCTGATGCATAATGCTTGCTGACCTGTGACAAAATATGTAATAATAGAACATTTCACTGTGCTGGCATCTCAGTCTTGTTCACCCTGTCAAGCAAATTGGGTCAGACGTGCCCCCTTGTGTTTTTCCACGTATCTGTGTGTATGTATGTTTTTGTTTGCTTTGTGTTGTGTTGTGCCGTAACCTTGGATTTTGTGTCCCGCTGTTTCGGTGCTCATTCATCTGGATGGCCGCTGCGCGTGCATGTGTGTGTGTGTGAAAAACTAAAAGCTCAAACAAATCCCTCTAAATACCTTTGTTGAGTTTGCAAGTATAGGAATGTAATGAAGATACACAAACTTGAAGGAAACCCTGAGTCATCTGATGTGAATTTGCACGAGTTTATATTTTTGCAGCCTTGTCTAATTGCCCCCCCTCCACACTATTTTTTGCCACCTTAAGGTCTGATTGATGGTTACACGGGTGAACGGACTGCACTGGAGGAGCAGGTGCGTCAGAAGGAAGAGCTTCAGCTGAGCCTTGAGCAAGAATTGCAGGTGAGGCACTCAAAGTCCAGAGAGGAAGAAAAGGAATTGACTTCTTGAGACAAAGGAAATTAAGTCTGTCTGGAGTCCCACAAAGTTAACGCTCAGGGTAGATTTGGGATTGTCCTGCCAGTGCAGAACATTTGAGTTTGAATTTAATCCAGTTAAAACCTCTGGTGGCCCTCCTTCTGGGACAATCTTTTACCTCTATTTTAGTCTTTACTGACCTCTTGGTACCTTCAAGAAAAGAAGGAAAAGGATAAAATGCATACATACTAATAGAAACATACATTGCATTAACAAAGTCATTTTAGTATTGATTCTTTTTAGTCTCACATTCAGTACAGGCCTCTACTGTACAGCCATTAATGACCCCATATATATTACAATCATCATTTTCATCCAAGCCTTAACTAAATATGGTTTTCGTTCAAACCCTAATTCAATATGATTGGTTCTTGCAGGTGACAAGTAGTCGGCTGCACGAGTTGGAGCAGGAGAGGCTGCAGATGCAACAGGAGCGGGAGCTGCTGTCACGGCAACAGGATGCCATGAAGGAGCATGCTGGGCCCCGTGAGCTTCGTATGTATCCCACAGTTGCCTTGAAGAAAACACAAAAGACGTGGATTTTAAAATATATATATATATATCCAAAGGGAGTTATTCAAAGTTAATCCTCACTTAGGGGAGCCTAGATTATGTTCAACAGATAATTTTGCATCTAGTATATGTGTTTAGCAGAGAAAAAAAACATTATTGTATGTCTTCCTCATATTTGAAAAGCTTCCTTGAAATATGAGGACATAAAGACATTATTCAACATGATCTGAACCTTATATTCACTCAACATATCTGTAGTTGGAATTTTGAGTCTGTGAAGTTGATCCTGAAAAAACAAAACAAAACATGGTTGAGTCAAGAAAATAACAAAATTCTGCTATTAGTTTTCATCTAACAGGTTTCAGTAGTCTTGTATCAAGGTCAAGAAATCCAGTCTCCAGTGGCACCAAATTGGAGATTATTGATTTGATAAGTGATTACTGACTGCTATTGATTCTGTCTGTTAATTCTTCTACAAATTACAGGAGACACCTAACATCTTGATTAGTATGAAATATCAAACCAAAGACTGTGGGCTACCTGCCATACTTACTGTCATTGCATCTTGTCTTTACAAGTTTATGTTTATTGCTTGTTGTAAGGTCTAGATATATTCAAGTTTCTGGGAAAGGGTTACTACTGCGATTCACGTGGGCGTCTCATTAAAATTACCATAATTGCTGTATAATATATACTTGACTGTTCTTGTGACCTACAGTAAAGACAGGACATAAAAGCAATTTTATGGGCACAATAGTTAGGCAGCATTCTCAGCAACAACAAAGGAGACCAGAGGTCAAAAACTCAGTGAAATGTATGTCTATGTTGATTTCTTATGTAACCAATGTAACAGTACTGAGGCAACTCCTGGGGCCCATCAGAGTTACCAAAGTTTTTTCATGGGTATTTGTTCCATAAATCATAAACTGACTAGCAAGAAATACTCTTGAAACAGTAAACTTTTCTGCATCAGCTAATTTTGCACCATATCCCCTGTATTATGAAAAAGGTGTCGGATAAGTACATTCTCTGTTGAAATGGTAAGTTTTGTGTGTCTGACGGTGTAAACCAAAGAGGGGCTCTCTCAGGAACTCTTTTCATTTACTTTCTCCATCCTTTTGCAACACAGCTTTAACCTAATACTGTGACACAGACAGAAAAGCACCATCATCCTATCTCCACCCTTTTCTGCCCTCTTTCTAAGAGATTTCCTGTTCATGACCAAAACAAGAGCATGTTAAATCCCTCTGCTTTCTTATTCTCCTATAGGCCTAGTTGAAGCTGCAGTGGTTGCAGCACCTGAAGCAGGTGTGTCCACTTTGAGCATGGCTCAGTCATATCTATGTATCTTGATTGTCTAGCTAAGTGACAGTAAATTTTTCCAAAACTAATCCAGCAACTCACCAATAAAGCTTGGAGCTTGCTTGCTATGGGCTCACAAACTCACTCGGTTTAATCACTAACTGTTGCTTCAGCTTTTCATTTTGATTGAGTTTTCTTTGTTCTGGTTTGTCACTTTAATGTCTTTGGGTCAATGTTAGCACTCATTTTTAGCATGATGAGATAATAATAATCTTCAGACATATTTAATCATTATCTCCTAATTGTCAATCATCTTTGCTCCAAATTGAGGTATCTTTGTATAATATGTAGATTAGATATGTACCAATTATGCTAACACGATTTTTTTGAGCGAGATGATTGGCTCAGGAATTCCCTCTCCCCTTGCTTGTCAGTGCTTATGGGGCATGGATATTGCAATGCCTGGACTGTCTACGTCTTTGATCCGTCATTTGCACTCTCTCACCTTGTTACTTTTGCACTAATCCAGCGGGGTTTGATTTTGGGTGAGTCGGTGTGGGTTGGGTCACTGGTGGCAGCAGTGGTGGGCATAAAGGGATCATGTTGGGGATGTGACGTTGGGAAGGTGACTGAGATATTGGAAAGGACTGAGGTTAACCATTTACCCAAAGGGAAACTTGTAGAATCAGCCATATGTAGCACATTGTGCTTTTACAAGATTTTAGAAGAGAGATTGAATGTTATTCCTTAAAAAATGCAGCGTTCATGGGAGAGTTTGTCACCATGATAATGCAACATGCATGAAAATGAATTATAAGCCCTCATAGACAGCAAACTCTTCAATGGCCTAATCTCAGCATCCTTTCCAATATGTAAATCAACCCTGAATTATAACTAACTAAAGTCAGCTCCCACTGCACTTCTGGCCAGGCAGTAATACCCTTCTTCTTTTCCTCTCTTCCTCCTGCCCTCTTCATATTCTCTAGACCTCCTGGAAGAGACAGAAAAGCTGATGAAAGAGAAAGTAGAGGTCCAACGCCAAGCAGAGAAGGAGAACGCAGACCTCCTAAAGCAGGTGAAGCTCCTGGAGGTGGAGCTGGAGGAGCAGGTGAACAGGGTGATTGAACTGGAGCAAGCTCAGAGGACAGAGAGCGGAGACCTCTTACAACAGATTCAAGCCCTGGAGAAACAGCTGGAGAAAAATAGGAGATTCCTCGATGTAAGTTGCACAGACAATGTTGGAAAAATAACTACTGCATGGATCTGAGCCCCACGTAGCTTGACAGTGTGTTGGATTATTTTTCATTCATTGAAATGTCTATATTCAGCATGTACTAAGCTTAATTACAATATAAAGGGTTTTTCTCTTTAAGCTTCCTTTAAAAATGAAGAAAATTCATGTCAGCCATTTCCTTACAACCCAAGACTTCACCTAAGAGTTTTATCCACTTTATATTTGTAACTTCCCATGTATTTCAGTTAAGTAAA
>OMKZ01000742.1:37562-57523 GCA_900302535.1 Neoniphon sammara
ATTTCAGTTAAGTAAAGTAAAAATAAGGACTTCTGAGAAAGCTTTTGCAAAGATTCCTTGTTGCTGTGAGCCAAATACAACTAACTGCACCATGACAGTCATGGACACGGCCATAGCAGCATAAAAAAATTAAACTTAGCTTACTGCTGGTTATAGTACGTGCTTGTCAGCTGTGAGTGTCTTGCCAAAGAAGAAATAGTGCTATGTGTATTTTTTATAACTGTCATGGATGTAGATGGCACCAATAATCATTTAGCAACACATTTTACTGAGCTGACAAGGAGTTTGCAGTAGGAAGGTGTTCCGTGACATTAATTTACATTCTTGCAAATCTAACCAGACAGAGATAATTCATGACAAGTGACAATGGACAAATTTGAATATTTGTTAAAAAAAAAAAAGAAAGACTTTCCAATACTTCCTGGAAAGTAACTTGGAACTGGAATTATGGCAAGGCAAGAAATGTAAATAACAAGCTCAGCTTGAAGCAAGCTAACCTGAGATACAAGAACACGTTTGGGATTTCAGTGGGCGAAATGCAGCTGTCTCCCAGATGTGTCACTTTTGTATAGAAAATTCACATAAACCTACAGTATCTATTGAAGAAATAAACAAAAATAAAGACATCACTAGCATAAATCTGTGTTTACCTCATTGAGTAGTCAACTAAATGTTTTTACGATCCCAAGAATATATAAAATCCAAACACCCTCACACTCTCTCAACTACAGCCACTGCTAAGAATGGGAGCACAAATAGCCAGTCTGAAGGAGTTTATCTGTGTAACACTTTACATTGCACAATGCCCAACCAGTCAGTCATCAACATCTACAGGCCAGTACGAGTCACCGCCATGGGTTCAAACACATCAGAGTAAAACTCAACAAAAAGAACCAACAGCTGGCCCCTGAAGTTTTTTACCTCAGACATTTAGTGTAATACTGACTTCATGAAAACTTTGAACTGAGAGGCTCTTGCACATTGTTCACTCACTTTGGTCCTCAGACCTTCATCAGGTAGCTCTGCCTGAAATGAAATGTAAACTTGAACCACAAATGAGTGTACAATATGTGGAACTTCTTGTTCAGTAGCCTTAATGAAAACCTTCGATCACAAACAACATGTAGATACTTGCCTGCAAAGCTGCCAAGCATAAAACATTTGTTTTGCGGTCAGAAAACAGTTGTTCTCATTAAGGCATTTAAGATCCCTTTGTACAGAAGATATAAACATAAGGATGATTCCCTCTACCCTGCAAGGCTTTATTGATGTCAGAAATCTATGACCCACTTTGTTTTTCAAGGTCTGTTTAAACATTTCCATGTTTTTTTCCTGGTATTTGTTTATCTGTCCTTCTAAATTGTCTGTTTTTAATGCACAGGAACAAGCTGTGGACCGAGAACATGAGAGGGATGTCTTCCAGCAGGAGATACAGAAGCTGGAGCAGCAGCTGAAGAATCCCCAGAAAACACAGGCGGGCTCTGAGAAAAGAAACCAAGAGGTAACAGTAGAGAGCATTGTTCTCTGCCAGAGGACACAGCAGGAATGGATATGCTTTGTTTGTGAACATGGTCTGTTGTGGTTATGTACATTAGGCTCAGTGTCACGTAGCAGAGCAATAGAGCTGGTAGAATTACTCATGTTTATTCAAAAATTATACCAAACTTGTCAAAGTGTATTACATAGGCAAAATCAAAATGGGATTCATGCTTGTCTTAATGATCCTTTGTAAATAGTGTAGTACTGGGTTTTATTTCTATGATCATGAAATTTGGTTAAACTTAGTTTAATCAGATGGAAGTGTGCAGCAGATTTGTTAAATATTTAGAATACAGTGAGTTGTTTTCTACTTGAACCCATACAAAAACTTGATTTTGTTAAGAGCATTGCCATGGGTTAATACTACATACATTTTAAAATGATCATAGTCATATGATGTGTGATGTGACCTGTGACAAGGAATATTCATTTCAGATGTGAATGCCAAGAATTGATGATTTGATTAGCATTTTGACTGCTGACAGTTCACTGGCTTTTCGGTGTTGTTGGCAGAGCAATGAAATTTGACCTCATTACAATAATTTCACCAAGTAGCATGTAAATAGAGAATAGAAACGGGCTTAACACTGATCCTTGAGATACACTGAAGTCAGCTTTAGTGCATGTGCAGATTATGTTGTGATGTGAAACACTGAAGTGCAGGGCAGCACACAGCAGTGTGGTTTAGAGGTATATTGAGTGTGATCTCACTGCTGTGGAGCCACCTGCAGCCAGATTGAGATTGTTGAAAAAGGCTACTGCAGGAGAGAGAGTTAATTGGGTAGCTTAGGTAATACTTTTAACAGGACTTTAGTGAGAAAGGGAAGATTTGAAATTTGTCTGTGATTATTCAGTCATTTGTCGTATTATTTTTGAGAGGAATTTGCTTAAAAAGAAAATTCTCAGTGTTGGACAGTAGTGGACCAAAGTATTTGACCCACTGTTTTTAAGTCTGCAGTATCCTTACCAAACGGTAAAAAGACATTGTTTCTTGTGCATCTGTGGTCACCACTGTCAGCTGCATCATGAAATGTTGTATGTTCACAATGGCAGTTTTCAGTTTGAACTCTGCTATTGTAGAGTCAAACATGGTCTGTTATTTGAGCAGCTTTTTCATATCCACTGTCTTTACTGAGACTGTCAACATAATCAGTATATCCAGAGATATTTGGCATTATTGCTGTGCTTTCATGTTAAAACTTATTTTCAGCACGCCCCTTTGGCTTCTATAACAGTTTGGCATTGACTAGTGATGTTTTTTCACAGTCGCTATTTAGGCTCCAGTTCTCTCCTGGCAAGGGAAGGGCCTTTATGATCAGTACTGTTTTCATGGCATTGCAGCACATTTGAGAAAGACTGCTAATTATATCCTCTAAGTTATTGTTATATTTTTGCATACCTACATGTGCTTAACATGCAAAGCAATACACCTTGTTTTATTTGAGGGCGTCAACCAGTCACGAAATGACAAGATGACTCAGTTATTTTAGAGGGGCAAGGTCAGTCTGGTGGCTCAGTGTGACCATCAATGTCTCTGCTCTGCTCTGCTCCTATAACTTTGCTATGGCTTTGCTCCCCCCTGCATAATATATTTTTGATATGTGCTGTGATTGGTGGTGTGACAGATAAGGTTAGTTTTCTTTTTTTTCCACCAGCTTATACCCCAGTGATTACCACCACTATTTCTGTAATTTCCAGACACAGCATCCTGCCACAGCTCTCATCATTAAGCATTCTCTCTTCCTCTTTTCTTCCTTTCTTCTCTTGCCCTCCAACTCTCCATCCTCTGATCCTCTATGCCTCTGCCTTCTCTCTCCCATGGCTATTGCAGGTGGATGGAGTAACCTTTAAGGTATTGCTTCTAGCTACATGTAGAACCAGCTCTCCTCCAGAGAGAATTAAGTGCATCGTAGTTATCCCGCCTGCTCCTGTAGCACTTTATATTTACTGTCCATCTCCTTTGTCCCTTTATCCCCTCTTTTTTTCTCCAGTTTGGTTCCCATCTGTGTCCTCAGTTGAAAGCTGATTGAGGAGCTAATAGCTACTCAACCTCCAATCATTATGTTCTCTCAGTCCACTCCCTCCTCTTGTGCCTCTTTTCATGTCCCCAATACAGAAGTGGACAATAGAGCAGTAAACAAACCTGAAAAGAGGTGAAAAAGAATGAAAAGTGGTGTGTTGTGTGTATTTAGCAGCCTAAAGTGAATTAGTCCCCTTAATGGGGGCTGTTTTTCTTAGTACAGTCAAGCACAGTAATGCATTCCTAATGCACTTCTTGTCTGCGTCTATGCAAATTACTCTTTTACATCAGTGTGAAAAGGAATTTATGTGAAGTTAAAGGTCTGAAATTCATCATAAATGAACTGCATGATGTGCAACACTCTTAATCCCATTAAAATTTAATAAATGGACTCCATATCAACTCTGGTAGCAGGAAAGACAGAAGTGAATCAAAAAATTTATGTAGTATATATATTTTTTAAATATTGTATATATTAGAAATGTTACCAATTTTTACTTCACCCCTCTTACTACACATACTTCAAGTAAATACAAGTTTCCTGCTGCAGAACTCAGACAGAAATTCATTAAAAATGCATTTTGAAAGAACACTGTTGGCAAAAGTCAAAACGGGGGTGAAAACATTTATAAGAGACTGTCTTTTTCCGTCTCTTCTGTTTTGACCAAGCAGGGAGAACAGTTTGCCATTTAGATTTTGTTTTTATAGCAGCAATGTTAAAATTGCTCTTCCACATCTTAGTTCATCTTAAACACCCCCCTCTCCTCATGGCCCCTCTTTGTCCCCTTTATTCATCTGTTCATGCTTTCTCCATCTCACAGGTGGATCAATCTACCTGCCAGCAGCCCTACTGATTATTTTACTGCACTGTGGCATTTGTCACCCCGAATGAAATCTCTCTCACCCCTCTGTCTCTGCACCTCATTTCATCCCCCCATCTCCCTCCTTTCTCAGGTGGATCAGCTGACCCTCCAGCTAGCTGTACTTCTATCGGCTACGCTGTAGCGAGTGGTGTCTGAGAGCGAATCTCATTAAATGCCCCCTCCTTTTCCCGCTCTCCTCCTGTTTCTCTCTCACTACCAGGTGGACCAGCTGACCTCCCAGCTAAAGGAGAAGGCGGATTGGTGCAGTGAGCTGCTGCTCGGCTCAGAGCAGCTGCGTCGTGAGTTGGGTGAGCGCGACGAAGAGATTGACAAGCTGGAGAGCCGCGTCCGCGAGCTGGAGCAGGCCCTTTTGGCCAGCGCTGAGTCTCTGGAAAAGGTTAGGAAGGGGAGGGGGAGAGGGGAAAGAGGGAGACGAAGAATGTGCAAGAGAGGGAAGCAGAGACGGCAAGAGAGAAAAAGGAGCCTGGGAACAATAGCTGCGGAGCATGGCAGAGAGAGAGAGAGTGTGTGGAGGAATGAAGAAGAGATGACAGCTAGAGGGTGAATGGGAGGGGGTTTGGGTGCAGGGGGAGAGGGAGAACAATGTGTGGGTGGGTCTGCTCTAGCCGCCCCAGCCGTTTGCTGTTGCTGATGACGCTGTGCTATGGTTAGCAACTGTCAAGATTGCCCCCCAGTGTTGGTGGAGGGCTGTGGGTGAGTGAACAAAAAAAGCAGTGAAAGAAGTGCTCCTGTTTGCCATGCTACTGCATAGATGATATATTACAAGGAGTCTTAGTTTCTGATGCATGATAATAAATTAGTTAATGTAAGAATGCATATCTTCTATGCATATCTAATGGAGTAGTTATTTTTATGTATGTTGTATATAATTAGTAGTGTCTTACAGCTGTCTACTGCTGTGTATCTTTCAGGTTGAACAAAAGAAGCAGCATGTTTCCATCACTGAGGCTAAACACTCCACTCTGGAAGCTCAGTTGCAGACGGAGAGAGAAGCTTTGGACCGGAAGGAGAAGGAGGTAGTGTGCTATTCAGTTTGTCCTTTGAGGATTTGGGGAATTTTGGAGCAGCTAACCCCCGCTACTAGTATGACTCCCTTGCTTGGGAATATGGGGATGACATTTACTTTAATCATTGCTAATGATTTGAAAACTATAAGCCAAAAGTTAAACTACTGTACTCGATAGTCGTGTCTGCTGGTGAACTGTCATGATGATTGACTGTTGATGATGATTGACTGAAATAATGATTCACCAATCTGTAATATCGCTTGCCTGTGAGAAGGTATCTTGCCGGAGTTTCTTTTGCTTATTTACTAATCCAGAAATGCCACTTCAATCACTTTTGCAAAAAAAGCTGCAAAACAAATAATAGATTACCAGAGTGGTTTTGTAAAAAATCCACTGCTGAGAAGTCCACTACTGTTACTATTTTTTGCTGCATTGCCATTGCTTATTAGTCAGAAAACAGTTCCCAAACAGAAAATTTGCCCCAGTCAAAAAACTGCTGTCTCTATACACTCATATTCCAATGAAAGCATTATCTAAACATTTGACTGATTTCTCTTCACTGGATACTGTCACAAAAACTGATAAAATGGTGGAGGAGAGTTAGACCGCCCATAGTCTTCTAGGGTTGAAAAAAGTTCTTTGTACTGCTGTAACATACAACTTTCCTTGTCAAGCAAAGTTTTGATAATAAAGCAGACAAAAACTATGATGTGATATTTTCAGCCTTAGCTGTGTGGAATGAAATGCTGGACTGAATCTTGCAGTGTGCGATATATAAAGTGTTTGTCATCTTTACCTGGTGCCTCAGATCAGTAATCTGGAGGAGCAGCTGGAGCAGTTCAGAGAAGAGCTGGAGAACAAGAGCGAGGAGGTGCAGCAGCTTCACATGCAGCTGGAGATCCAGAGGAAGGAGCTCAGCAGCCAGCAGCAATACCTAGAAACAAGGGACAGCATGCTCCAGGTAAACAGCCATCCTGCCGCAAGGCCATATTGTCATGTTGTCATGTTTACACTGAATTTAAAGCTATCGAAGTGGTCAAGTCTTGCTGTGTTGTAAAATGCAGCCACTCCAGCTGCAGTCCACGTTTTAAAAACAATGGAAACCATTCCTATGAATCAGATGTACACTGCCGTCATTATATAGCATAAATAGTTTTTACTGTTTCACAATTTCAGCCTCATTTGTTGCGTTTAATCTAACCTATGTGTCACTTTTCTACTTAAAACTGTCCCTATAAAGAGCAAAAGATAAACTACTGTTTACTGGTGACTTATAAACACTGCCCACATAGAATATGTGACACTCTTTTCTGATTAGTTTGTACTGTAAAGCAGTGACAGAAGGTCTGGTTTGTTCACACAGCCAAAAACTGCTCCTCCACAGAAATTGTTACAGTTGAAAATAGGTACTTAAACTTAACTACTTAACTATCATCAGCTACTACTTAACTATTATAGCTATAATGCCATATCATGTCCATTATACATTAATATTTCTGTTTGAAAACTGATAAGTGCTATTATTAGATAATAATTATATTTGTTTTACCAAATATATAACTGGTACAACAGTGTAAATTACAAACTTTCATTTGGGTGCTCATTTATTTTTAAACATTTTGCTCTGTGGTCAGGGATTTCAGTTTACGTCTTATCAGGGACGTTTGCTTATTGATCTGCCATGCATCAAGGAGGGTAGTATTAAAACAGTACTTACTGTCCTTGACACATTTCTTCAGCCCAAATGTGCCAGAAAGCATCTGAGAGTGAACCATCGCGTGAACTGTTTGTTAATAGCCATCGCTATATAATCTCTGACTTTTGAAGGTGATGGAGCAGAAGGACAGGGAAATAGCACTTCTTAATGAACAGATCACTAAGCTCCAACACATGGAAACAGCCTCTGATAACAAGGTAATGCAATATGCGTATGTGAAACAGAGTGAGTCTGTGTTCGAATACGCATAGCTCTGTGGTAGTGGATCATTATGTGTCGTCCATGGTTTCCTGTCCATTTTTCTTTTCTGCAAGGCTCCATTTGTTTCTTTTGTTTGGTTGTTTTTGCTTGTGTTGTCTTGGTAAGTAGATTCACAGCACCCTCGTCTGTCGTGTGGTGATCATGTGCTCATATGAGTTGGCTTGTTAAACCTCTGAGGCTCCACAGAGTTCTTGCAATATGATCAAATCCAGGTATTCTCGTAAGTTCGCTTTAAAAAAATCTAAATTAACTTCAGCCTAAAGAATGTTGCCAAACAGAACCGGGACTCAGAGGTTTATCCAAAAACATTGTGTGTCCACAGACTTGTCAAATCTGGTGTCTGTGTAGCATGATTATTTGGTTGGTTTTTTTGTCCTGTTCTTCAGGAAATGGATGAAAGGGATGAGCTGATAAAGGAGCTGGAGTCCCAGGTGGAGTGTATGCGGAGCGAGCAAGAGCGTTTGAAGAGGAATAGTGAGGAGGAGCTGGACCAGCTGAATGCAGTGATTGACAGATTGCAGCAGGAACTGGCCAACATCGAGCAGAAGCAGGCATTGGAGGAAGACGAGGATTCCAAGGGTGAGAGTGGAGTGTGGGGGCCAAGTAAAGAGGAATACGATGAAATGAAGCAGAAAATGGACCTGGCCACCAAAGAGCTTGACACACTTAAAACAGAGCACAGTAAGCTGTTGGAGACATATCAGCGCTTGAAAGAGAGTGCTGTGGCGTTAGCTGAAACAGAAAAACAGGAGAGCTTAGAGGTTGAGCTTGAAGAAGTGCTCAGGGAGAAAACCGCTGGCCTCGTGGTCATGCAGGCCCAAGTGCAAGCACTTGAGCAGAGTGCAACTTCCAGAGTGGAGGAGTTAGGTCACCGCATCCAGGAGCTCGAGGACTCGGTTAACGAAAAGGACTGTGAGATAGACCGCTGTCGCCTCCTTCTGGAACAAACCCAAAACTTTGCGGATTCCCTCCAGCAGCAGGTCTCTAAACTTGAGGAACAGCTGCAGGAAAAAGTGGCTGCAGCACTCGTCAGCCAAGCCACCCTCGAGGCCTTGCAGCAACAGTCACAGGGGTCCAAGCAGGATCAGGACCAACGGAGACAGGTGGAGCCACATGTCTATGACTTTGGTGACTTTGGCATTCCCCAAATGGACTTCAGTGGATTGAGTCAAGCCAGGAAAATTCCCGTGGGAAAGGTGGTCCATCTGACTGAGAAGCTTCGTGAGCTGGAGGTGGGTCTCAGTGGTATGCAGAAAGACCAGGAGCTCCAGAAGCAGCTGCTGTCCAGCTCCGAGGAGGAGGTGCTGGAGTATGAAAGGAGGCTGGCTGTGCTTATGGACTTGCTCAATCAGATGAAGACCAAGGCCAGTGCACAACAGAGAACACCGCTGTCTGTGGAGGTAAGAGTTATACTTATTTCCTAAAGAGGAAGGGACTGCACCTAGTGTTTCTGGAATTATAAAAATTCTTAAAGAGCATGACATGCTGGTAGAAATCAGCATCTTTGCACCTTTTCTTTCCACTGTAAAACAAAATACATGAACATTTTTTTCTGTTTGTATAAAATAAAAAGAGACAAACCACAGCCTTACAGTAAGAATGAAGCTTAAATTTAGTCAACATATCATGTCAGTTATCATGTCAAAATTATTTGACAAATATTTATCTTCTACCAACACTCTCCTTATGGCATTTAGACCATATAGACTGATGATGTGTTCAAATTGTAATGGTTGATGATTTTTTTATGAAATGCCCCATCGACTCCTATTCATTTCACACTTCACGGGACTTTGAGTGCCTTCTCTGGCCATTCTGAGAGTGGCGAACCTTCTTCACAGAAAAGACAATCTTTGGTTGAATACACAATTTGTTTGCTTCCAGAGGAGGCTGGGCAAGGTAATGCAGTGTGTGGATTCAGAAAAATATTAGCAGTAGCATTTACTTTAGTCACTGTGTTGGGGCCCATTTATCAGGAGATTGGAGCAGAGTACACCCTGTACCCTGATCGATGTTTAACCAGGAAGATGCTTTGAAGATACTGTGAGCTATTGTCCCTTGTTGGATTGCTCTGATAAGTTTGAATCTTTGTGACCTTTTAATCAGCCTTCCTCTGCTGATGACCAGACCGCTGTGTTGGAGCTTCTTCAAGAGTTGCAGGAGGTCAAAGATGAAGCCTCACACACCAAAGAGCAGCTCAGCAACTACAAGGAGACCTGCAGTAGACTCCAGGAAGAACTGAAAGTAAGCGATGTTTGACAGCTTTTAAGTGTGCATGCTGTTAGTGCTGTGAAAGTATCTCTAATGTGTCTGTGCCTGTTTCATCCTAGGAAAAAAGTGTCACAATAGACACACTCCAGGAGCAGCTTCAAAGGGTAAGAACTAAAACCAAGAACATTTCCCTCCATAGTGTTCATGTTCCACAAATAGGTTTCTCCTCAGGCTGGCAGCAGGCATGCAGGCTGGCAAGGTCTCGTCTAATAATTCAACTTCTTCACTTTAGTTATCATCTAGAGGCAGCGAGGAGGCCAAGGTGTCTGAGCTTCAGCAGGAACTCATGGAGGTTCAAAATGAGGCTGCAGCCACCAAAGAGGAGCTCAGCAGCTGCAGGGAGAGCTTTGAAAAGCTGCAGGAGTTACTCCAGGTATGGAGGCAGCTGGACAATGAAAGCTGTTATACATATCTATCTTATGTGTTTTGTTATTTTCATTTAATAAAAGCTGGGGTATTGTTGTGAGTTTTAGTCTCTGAAATGGAAGTTTTCAGTGTAGTGAGGCTTGATCAATGTGTCTACCTTATTTTGTCGGTGCTGAAGTAACTTATTACTTCAGCACCAATTACTACCAAGTATTTTGTTTGCTTAATTGTATATTTATATTCAATTGTTTATTTTTTAAAGGAGAGGGAAATGACCATTGCTCACCTTAAAGGAGAACTTTACAGAGTAAGTAGGAAATGTTTATATGTGCATTTAAATATGATGAATTTACGATATAGTTCATTCAAATTGTCAAGATGGGTAGTCTTATAAAACAGTCTATCATAATGTCCATTCTTTTAATTTTCTTTTGATATGATTTCTGTGGGTATATCATTGACGCTCTGCCCTAACATCAATCAGGTAACATCAGAAGAGGAAGGGGTCAATGTGGCAGAGCTTCTCAAAGAGCTCCAGGAGGTCCGAAAAGATGCAGCCACCGCCAAAGAAGAGCTCAACAGCTACAGACAGCGCACTGAGAAACTTCAGGATGACCTCCAAGCCCGCGACCTCTCCATTAGCAAGCTGAAAGAGGAGCTCCAGGAGGTCCGAAAAGCCTTGGCCAAGGCAGCAGATTCGGCCGCTCCATCTCCTCAAACTTCGTCCTCTGCTTCCTCTTCCTCCACCAGCCAGCCCAAAAGGAAAGGAGGAAAACAGTTAGCTGGTAAGGGAGGCAGCACCAAAGACAAACCGTCTCTCTCCAGGAAAAACTCTGCAGCTGCCAGCCAGTCCTCTGAGAAACCTCGGAGCCCTTCTCTAAACAGCGACTCGGAACCTCCACGGGTGGCTGTGACGGACTCATGCACTCAGACTGAAGCTCTCCAAGTACCGGACCTCGGTCTGGACAGCAAGTCTTCTTCAGCTGCCACCAAAGAGGAGATGGAGGAGGTGATCGGAGAGTTCCAGGAGAAGATTGTCCAGATGCAGGAGCTCCATGCAGCAGAAATCCTCGACATGGAGGCTCGGCACATTTCGGAGAGCGAGACCCTGCGCAGGGACACACAGGCACTGGAGAACGAGTGCAAGGCCCTCAAGGCAATCATCGACAAGCTGCGCTCCACTGAGGTGAGCTAGCAAGCAGTGTTTATCCCACACTGGTTTCAAGTATTTTAGGTTGAGGATGATTGAAAGATGTGTTTGAAAAAAGTCAGGATTCAGGCAATATCAGTGTTTGTGACATGTGGTTGTTATGTTAGTCTTGCCTTCAGAGAAGTTTCAGAGCATTGTGTCTTATTTACATTATTGGTTTAGTAGCCATTTTGGTTTATCACTAGAGGAGTCCAGTGTACCTTAAAACATACCTTTTACACTTTATTAGTCCACAAACATGTTCATATTTGTGAAAATATGCTGTATTATGTAATATTATTCTGTAATGAAGCCACAGAGTCTCGTTTTCCTCCTACATACTTGCTGGGTTACAGAACAACTGAGCAAGACAATGGCTACAATGAATTACAACAAAATAACTAGCAAACAGCTTATTATTAAGAAGGTACACCGAATGCCAAAATTTTATGTGAAAAACAACAAATATTATGATTTAATTGTGGCTTTTTTTTGCAACATATTTTTGAGCATGCTAAACTAGTTTAGCTGCTATCTCCAAGTATGGAGTTGACCCCGATGCAAAAATACCAATATAGTCCTACTGATTGGTCATCAGTAATATGGGTAATTGCCCAATAGGAAAGCATTAAGTGACATTATGATGCAAGTTGAGTTTCATCCCTTCCAGGCCCCCTCATCAAGACTGGACCGTCCTACATCATCACAGTTCAAAGATGGCTACACCAGTGGTAAGATCAGCACAAACACACACATACTCTCTGCCCAAGGCCAGGTCCTCTGTTTAAGTCTGTTTCAAATGCTCTAACTGAATCTCATTTTTCCCAGGGTTTCATGTGGGTTTTTGTTTGAATAAACTATTTGCAAACATGCCTTGAGCATGACAAACAACTGTCTTTTTACTGTGAAATGATATTCAGCATGTGCTATGCGATTCTTCTCATCTCAGTGTTTCTTCTGTATTTTTAAGTAGCAGTAATGCTCGGGGCAGATTTTGGTTTTTGCTCTAGATTTGTTGTGTTTCTGCAGCAGATTCCAATGCTAAAAAGTATTATTTAAATGCTTAAATATAATAAAGCATTAATTCTAAACATTAGCTCTTGACTTATGATGCAACCATAATGTCAGTATTATTTTAATTTCACATTTCCTTTAGCAGTGGTGGCAATTTTCATGCTGAATCAACACAGGGGAAACTCTGCGCCTCCATTTGACCTTGTTAAGGCTCATTTGAATGCTCTTTCATTTCTCTGGTGGCCTGCCTTTCTTAGTGTTCCCATTTCAAGAGAGTTTATATCCCTACGCAGACAGCAGTTCAGACTACAGCCAGCGGACCGGCTACGACCTCCCCAACCTGCAGCAGGAGTTCAGGACCACACCCGAGGGTGCCAGGAGAGAGACTGATGATCCGCTGCCGGACAGAATCAAGGTACAGCTTCAGCTTGCCATATAAAGGCTGGCCTTGTAGTTAGAGAGAACGTCCTTCACCCAGATGATTCAGTTTTAAAGGGATAGTACATACATAGGAGTTACTGAACAATAGTGCTATGGACATCACTTCAGGCAGCGAGTCCTTGGGTTTTAGGATGACAGCAGCAGCAGCAAACAAGGTCAACTGTCAAAAAACATTTTACACCACAATAAACACACCAAAAAAATAAATTAGGTTTTCAGTATCCACACCAGAAAGCACCATATATGTGTTTTTTTTTTACATATCCAGTGCAATATCCCAAGTGCAATATCCCTGTTGTATTTATATTTTCTTATTTTAAGTATTCGTTTGTCTGTAAATACCCCCCAGGAAATGTACAGTTATTTAAATTTTAATTTTAATTTTACGTCCTTTGCACTATTTTTTTTTTCTTTTTTTTGCACTATTTTTCTTCTCTGTTTGTTTGCACTGCTTTTTTATCTTCTTACGAGAGCTGCTATTTCTAAATTTCGTTGTGCTTCTGACGGGACAATGACAATAAAAGAATTCTGATTGAGTATTGGCACAGCTTTCACAGCTTTTGCCTTCATCAGGTGCTCTAATGAATCCTAATTGTGCTGAAATATGTTTCCCCATGGCATGGAAAATAAATGCGGTTCAGGTTTTTGTCTTTGCAAGAAAGAATTGGAAAAAAATGGGAAGAATGAAGATAATCCAGCAACCTTACTGTGTGGTTTCTCCGTGTCTCTTCCTACTCAGACACTGCTCCGTGAGGTGCACCAAGAGGGCATGCAGGTGCTTTCTCTGTCCGAGCTTCCTGTGGCTGAAGGCGAGCCTGGGAGTCAGTTCCACGCCCAAGGCTGGGCCAAGGAAAGGGAGGCCTTGTTGGCAACTGTGGAGTCCCTCAAAGGCCTCATCACTCAGATGCAGACGCACAGGGAAACACAGGTAGACCACAACCACCACAAGTCTTCACAAAACCACCACAGTGTGTGTGTGACAGCTCATCCAGTCAAAAACTACAGAGTTCAAAGCTGAGAGAGTGATTTAAATGTTGTGTCGATGTTGCCTTGGACTAAGATTATGTCCTTCTATTTATTAAAAGCAGATCTGTCTTCCTTTGCCGCATCGTGTCAGCATATTTATCTGTGTGCCTGTTTGTTTTACTGCAGACCTCAGGCAGTGTGGACTGGCGTGCCGAGCTCCTGGGCGCCGTGCAGCAGGTGTTTGTGAGGGAGCGGAGCCTGCTGAAGAGCGCCCTCTACAGCCAGCTGGACCTGCTGGACACCAGTGATGCCATCATCCACCTTAATCAGCTGGAGCGCAGGCTGACCGAACAGGTCACTAAAACACTAGATATGTAATCTGGTGCTGAGTGTGCAGCAAAGAGGATTACACACTGTTGTTCATTGTTGTACGCATCGGTTAACAACAGCTTGTATGTATGAAATTTAATCTGAAATTACAGACTTCAAAATTTCCCACTGGCAAGCAAACTATAGCATTTGTTACATAATTTCTGATTGGTTGTGTCCATGCTGCCTGCTACAACTCCTTTGAAGGTTTTTTTCAATGTGATTTGACAGGCCTTTCAAGTCATTTCAATGCCTTGACTGGGAAGGAGGCTTGTCTTTTATTAATTAATAAACAATTTGTTTTGTGAGAGGATTTTAATTTTTAACTCAGATTAAAGAGGTAATAATCATATATATTAACATACAAGCAAAGAAGCAAAGTGGACAGTTTTCTTGGCATACGTCTCCTGCTGTCATCTGAACCATTAGTAACCAAAGATATGTTGCATTTTTGATCTTTATCCAGGACGCCCAGCACAGAGAGGCCATGGCGTCGCTCCATGCGGCAGACAGGTCCAGTCTCGTTTCTGAGATTCATCAGCTCCGTGTCCAACTAGAACAGCTCCAACAAGGTCTGCATTTCAGAAATCCGCTCAAACCCTTGTCTCTCTAAAAGTAGGATTCATATATGATCTAATCTATCATAATTCCTTCTTTCATCACCATCATAATATCAGAAAACAATCACAAACATAAAATTGATATTCCATACTATATTACCAGTAACAAATTGATGTTTTGAGTGTCAGGACTTGCTGTAATTTTCTGACTGTTGTCCCTCAGGTTTGCAGCCTGCATTGTCATCGGTTGGCGAGCGCAGTGCTGAGCAGCAGCAGGAGAGAGGAGGTGCTAATGGAGGAGCTGAGGCTGACAGGCTGCTGGTGGAGGAGCTGAAGGGAGAGCTGGCTCAGACCAAGCTGGAGCTGGAGACGACACTCAAGGCTCAGCACAAACACCTGAAAGAACTGGACACACTCAGGTTAGACTCTGTGTGGCATTCTATTATGCTAATCATCTAATTATTAAAATCATATTTCTCACGTTTCCTCGCCTGTTAACGGCAGAGGTAAAAGAGAAAACAGTTTTCAACACTGTAATTGTTGGAAGGTAATTTAACAGTTAATTTTTCTATAGCTCACAATTACAAGGTTATTAGTCAGACAGCAGTGTCTCCAGTGTCTCCATCTATGACAAGTATGTTTAATATATTTACATTTCAAAGTGATGCATGTACTTCTGTAGATGGAGAGGCCAGTGTGCACAGAGTAATACAAACAGATGCAGATGAAGCCCCTCACACACGCAGACTAAAGCCATTATCTACTCCAAACTTCTGATTTAAAAATCTGTCTGCATTTAGTGTTATTGGTCTCAGGAAAACATTTATGAGTCAAACATTCATTGCTGTTGGACGTTTTAATGCCGCATAAAATGACTAATAATCATAATCAACTTCTGCAGCCACAGAAACACATGCTGTTTATGTTAGACAAGTGCTATTTAAATGAGGCCAATTTTAACAATATTGAATTTTGATTAGAATTCAGCCCGCTTTGTCAAAATTCGAACTTCCATTGGGCCACCCAGTTCATTAAAATTGTCCTTGTGGACAGGATGGAGGTATCTCAGAAGGCTGCTGAGATGGACACACTGAACGATCAGCTGTCAGAGGAGCGGAAGAGAAGCCGGGAGCTTCAGTGGGCCATGGAGAAGGAGAAGTGTCGAACTGGGAGGAATGAAGAGAGCAAGAGAGAAGAGCTGGAGGTAAGAGCTTGTAAAGACAGACTCAAGTCATTAAATAAGTATTGCTAAGACAGTTATTACTTAGGTATGTCGCTATTATCTAGAGTCAAGATTATCACTTCACTCACTTCTACCTATGATGTTTTTATATAAGTTTTATCTTCACCATCTCATCTTTTTTGCCCTGCGTTTGTCAGTGACCCTCCTTGTCTGTTTTTCTCAGTGTACTAAACTTCATTTCTTCCCATGTTTCCCCTCAAGGACCTGCATCTTACTCTGGGAGAGCAACAGAGCCGTGTGGCTCAGCTGACCTCAGACTTGGAGCAAGAGCGCCAGGCCTCCTCCCAGCTCGCACAGCAGGCTGACCAGGAGCGCCTGAGCCTCCACAGACGCCTTCAGGAGCTCCAGGTCCAGCTGGAGACGGAGCGAGCCAAGGCCCAGGAGATGAGCAGCGCCCTGGGGAGAGAAAGGGAGCTGAGGACGAGTGTCGTCTCAGACGGTCGTCCTTCCAGTGAGGAAGGGGGAGCAGAGGAGAGGAGTCAGCTGGAGGAGGAAGGAAGCTTACTGGACAGACTGCAGAGGGAGCTGGATGAAAAACACGCACAGGTAGGAAGCTGATCAGATACTGAACCAGCACACATATAGAAAATAAGGGCCAAGACTTAGCTATGAATTAGGACTTTGCTCTAAATGGCAACATAAATAAATGCTAATTCTGCACATAATTGTCAGAATTAACATGTACATATCATGGGAAATAAGACTATTTCCCAAACCGTAAAATCCCAGAAGAATTTCAGGCTGCATGACAGAAAAGGAAACTTTGCTTCACCTTGACATAAAAATCCAGAGACTTCAGATATTATCAAACCTCTATTTGGATTATAAAAAGACACATTTTGGTCAAATTGGAACAAAAAAGATGGAGACACCAAAAATCCTATTGCAGGAACTGCTTCTTGATGCATAGAAATATGCCTGCAAGATATTCATTATATACTGTGTTAATTAATTTGTGACAAACTAGTGACCTTGCAGTGATAATGATTCAATTTGTCCTCAAAGGTTTCTTTTTTTTAAATGATCAGCTCAGATTTGCAACATAAAAGTTGTGTTTGCCTATGACCTATATCTGATGCAATCTTCTATGCTTTCTTCCAAATTATAACAAGGCTGAAAGAACTCAGAGAATATCTGGTCCTCTATGGTACTGTGCACCATTTTGGGTGCATTTTAGCTTATTGAGTTCATTTTTATTGAACTAAGCATGATCTCTTTGCCTGTCCAGAATAACAGACCTGAAATTTGGTAGCATAAAAAATATAGACCTGGACACCAGGCTCCCCTTTAGACTTACTTTATTTTCAAATACTCTGCTCTTTTTTCTCTAGGTGGTCCATCTTTTAGGTGAGGTGGAGGCCCAGAAACTTGAGGTGGTGAGAAGACAGGAGGAACTGAATTTGTTAGGTCAGAGGTCAAGACGGGACCAGGAAGCACTGCTGGAGGCCCGGACCCAGCTGGAGAGCCTGGAAGTGCGTATGTCAGAGGCCCAGGAGCAGCTGGAGAGAGAGCTGGAGAAGAGGAAGAGCCTAGAAGAGGAGAGGGAGAGGCTAGAGGAGAGAGTTGCCCAGCTAGGAGAGCAGAGGGAAGGAGTGAGGGCTGGAGCCCCGCAGGCTGATGGACGCAGTGTGAGTGTTAAGGCCCAGCATCACGCACTCTTCATAATTCCCCAGTTTGTTTGTTTTTTTTGTTTATTTTTTCAACTTGTTTAAGTTTTGCATCTGCCTTTCTCAAACAGTCATAAATTCTCTAGCTGTAATCTAGCTGTATTAACTAAAGGAACAGTTCATCCAAAACTGAAAAAATAAAGATCCTCGATTACTTTTTTACATTCCCCTTAGTGCAGTCTATTCAGTTTGCTTCAGTTTTTGTGTGATTTGTCGGGGTTTTCAGTCTGTCCCGTTCTTCCCTGTCTCCCTTCACCCCAGTACAAAGGGGATTGATGGGTATCAATTCGTGGAGCTCAAACTGTCAAAAATTTAGTGAGCAACTGAACGGCAGGTACGAAGAGTAAATTATATCATCCACCTCCAGCCTTTGTTTTTCATCTATTTGGAGGTCCATGAATGAGAAGGTTTGGAAACTTCTTAAGCTAAGCCATGTTGTATCTGTCCAATCAGCAGGCCCTCTGGCACGGCGAGTCCACCGACCGCACCAAAGACTGGGTGTTCCAACAGAAGAGTAGCAACGCTCAGACAGTCACCTCCGGCATGCCCTCGCCCACCCTGATGGACGTCACCAGGACAGGACACAGCGGTGGATCATGGCGCACCACTGACAAGATCCTGGGCAAGCTGCACCTCATTGGCTCGAAGATCCGCAACATGGCCAGCAAGGCTACTGGCAGGTACAACTGGATTAATAAGGATGATATGATTTCAGCTTGTCAAAGATGTATTATAGGTGTAACACTTTGCTGTGTGTACATGTGTACATATCTTGCATAAATTAACACAATCCATACAAATATCACTGACTTAGCAGTTCTAATATAGCTCTAAGGAAATTGTTGAAATTGATTGGCTCTCTCTTATTGCTGCTGTATGTGCACTTTGTTTGCAGACTGACAACAGAGGTGGACAGTGAACAACTGCTTTGGGTGCAGTCCAACGTCGATGAGGTCATCACTATGCTGCAGCAATCTCCAGGTCTACCCTCCACACCTGAGGTTAGAAAACAAATTTTTCCCTCACTGCTCACTGACTCAAATTTTTAATTCTGTCACTCCTTCTTTGGATGTTGCTGGACTTTGTGGCCATGATTTCTCAGACTGGATGATATGAAGAATCAAAATATGTGGTTAAACAAAGCTGTGTTAAAATATGCTTGAGATGCATCTTATCTTACCCACTTGACACTTGAACAGGCTCAAAAGTATAAACATGTCTTCTAAGATAAGCTGAAATGAAATGCTCATGTTTTTTTTTTTTTTTTAATCAAATGATTAAATCTGTTTGAGCTCCTAGTTTGTTCAGCTCTTTGTCTCTGACTGCTTGTTAATCCTCTTTGTTTCCCCCAGAGTGCAGCCCTGCTGGCAGGAGGTTCCTCCAGCACCTCCAACTCCTTGACGGAGCGTCTGCTGAGGCAGAACGCCGAGCTGACGGGTTTTGTCAGCCGTCTGACCGAAGAGAAGAACGACCTAAGAAACCACGTGCTGCGCTTGGAGGAGGAGCTTCGCCGTCACCGCCAGGCAGGACTGGCATCAGGGGACAGTGTGAGTAAACCTAATGAGAGAGAGAAACAACAACTCTGAGATCAGGAGCTTAAGAGCTTAATCAAATGTAATAATAAATAGTATTATAATAAATAATCATCTTTACTAGGACTAATAATTTGCTTGCTAGGTACTTTCTATTTGTCAATCCTCTTCAGACAAAATGTTGAAAGTATAAAGATCATGAAGTGAAAGTAATTTTGTGCTGTGAAAAAGTCTTTATACACTTTATAGAACCAGGGATCTTTTGGTGTGTTTAACGCTATATATTAAAGATGCTGGAAGCACTGTTAGTTTCACATATTAACACGAAATGATAAAAATGTTTGTACTCTTGTCTAAATGGTCATATTTCATTTGCTCCTGCAGTCTGGCAGCAGGAGAGGAGTGGCCAAGGCAGACTCAGCTGGTGTCCTGCTTTCCCAAGAGCGCGAGGCGTGGACTCGAGAGAGAATCCGCCTGGAGAAAGCCTTACATCTGGCCCAGGCCCAGGTGGCCCGACTCAGGGGAGAAATCAGGACTGACACCCTGCGGGACGTAACTGGACCTGAGGCTGACAACGCAGCACTGAAGGTAAGTCACAAATATTTAGCTGTGGTTTAATTCTCCTGAATTCATGGATCACAGGTTGGATACAGTTACTTTATATCAGAAGAGTTAAATTTCTTGACACTAAAGCTAAAGGAAGCACTAAGATGGACTGATAAATAATGGCAATTTGCTTCCTACACCTCCAGAGGATGTACGGGAAGTACCTGCGATCAGAGAGCTTCCGCAAGGCACTGATCTACCAGAAGAAGTATCTGCTGTTACTGCTGGGCGGCTTCCAGGAGTGTGAGGAAGCCACACTGTCGCTCATCTCCAGGATGGGCGGGCGGCCGTCCCTCTCCAGCCTGGACT
>OMKZ01000742.1:58273-84481 GCA_900302535.1 Neoniphon sammara
TTTTGGGGCCGATACAATTTGCATCATGATAAGATCAACTGTGACATGCTACTCTGTGATATCACTGCTATGCAAACTATTTAAACACTGGAGTCTACAGGACAAATTATTTAATGAAAACACTGTCTTAAATGATTTCAAGTCTTTTTTCATGCAGTATATATGCAATATGCAGTATTTCTTTTACATATACGCCAATACCAACATATCTGTGATGAGCTAATTGGCCGATAATCTCAGCCAGCTAATATATAGTCTACCAAGGATATAGATGACTAAAATGGAATAGAATAGCATATGCAAAGAGTGTCAAAATATTACCTGTATTTTTTCATGAAATTATGATATGATGATTAATTCAGTGGTTGCCTGAGCCAGAGTCATGTTCAGCTGTATTATGAGTCAAATAGCCCCGTCATTATGTTACTTAAAGGTGACTGCTGTTGTCATTTTGTGGTCACAGGTTTCACGTGGCTGGGGACCCGGGCGCTCTTACCTGCTCCCATCTCCAGAACTACGACCCTGACCGAGCGCTCACTGACTACATCTCCAGGCTCGAGGCCCTGCAGAGGCGGCTGGGAAGCGTGACATCAGGTAACACACAGACACATCACAGATTGTGTGACACTGTTAAAATGTGTGTAGAATTTAATTTTCCAATGAATTAATGAGCTAAGGGCTCATATTGCAAAATTTGAAGAGGTTGGCTTGTAAGTAGCCTCTTAATATTTCCAGTCCCATGTTTTTAACCTTTCCATTTACTGTTATATCCCCTGAAGCAGTTTGAAAAGTTATTCTAACGATTTTTATTTCTCCCCAGGTTCTTCTTCATATGCTCAATTGCACTTTGGCTTGAGGAGATAAGACGCTGAGAAGTTACATTTGAACTGGCTTGAAGAAACTCAGTTGCCTTTTCTTGTGCTGAGCGCTCTGCTATTTTATATTGTTCTGGTGTGGACTGTATATTCCATGTGGACCAAAACTCATTTTTTAGTGTACGACATCTTGTATTCAGGCTTTTTGTCGCCAGCACTTGAAAACAGCTATGTTTGTAATTTGATCTGCCTCTTTGTTGTGGATGAACTACAATCATGTATATTTGTCAAATGCTAATTTAAAATCCCGTGATTAATTTATATGTATGTGTTGTATGGGTGGAATATTATGTAGAGAATGTTTGTTTGGGTTTATTGTTAAGGAGGCTGCTACTGGATAATATACACTACACTGTGTTTTGTTTAGGCTGGTTTCTCAGACTGACTACAGAGGACATTTGTAGAGAACGTATTTTTGTAAAGCGTAGGAGCTTTGAATTTTCTGGGTATTTTGTCAAAAACTGAAATAAAGAGGACTATAATATTTGAAAGATTTGAGTGAATTTTTTCCTTTACCTTAAGCAGTGGCTAGACAGAAATTTTATTGAGTATCTTGTACAATGAAATCACAGTATACTTTTTTCTAAAACATAAAATCAAAACTTTAAGGGCAAAGCAATTGGAAATAGTTTATCTTACATGAAAAGACAGAGTTATTTAATGCTGTCAAAAGTTTTTCTTGTATTGACAGCAGAACTGAAGAGCAAACGGATACCAAAGGACAAAACAAACTGAAAGTAAATTCACTATGCAGTAAAAGGGCCCCAGCTTGCACCAAGCCAATTTAAAAAGTTGATTCAATCAACAGACATGTTCATCATCAAGGCACTACAAACTATTGTCCATTTTCTTAAGAATTCACATTGTGAATATGAATATCAGTGACACACTAAGCTGTGTCTTTTGCTCTGGAAACACCCATTTCCAAAATGTATGCATTATGTTCATATTCAGGAGAGGGGCATAAGACTGGAGAGATTCATGCACAGGCACAAAAAGGTTTGACCTCTAGATAAGTAGACAGAATGTAGTGCATTCATGTAAATTTCACAATTTCAAATCCCAAGAAGTTGCAGCTTTATTCTTCACTCAGGATCTCTGACTGTATCCTCGTGCCTGTTGTTCCTTGCCCCTCCAGTGCTTTCCTCCCGTCTCACTGTTTCCTCCTCTTGTATCTGATGATGGGGCTGTGAGGGGTGTGGATCATTGTGGTGTAGTTGATTGTGGGGAAGTAGCCGTCCACCAGGTCAAAGTCATACATGCGTAGCATGGTGGACCAGATGGTCTTGATCTGGACGTAGGCAAAGTTCTCCCCAATGCAACGGTGACGGCCTGGAAGAAGAAAAAGAGAATTAACAACAGATTTTGACTGTTGATATAAGGACATGTCTTAAAACTAGAGACAAATGTTCCAAATTTATGGTTAAAATGACTAGACACCAACCATGTTAATTAAATAAGTGTAGTAAGCACCTGATAGAAAAAACTGGACTAATATACTGGGTCTATCGTAATCCATTTCAGTTGCTTTGCCTAGTACTGTATCAAAAGAATGAAAAGAAAGTATTCAATGAACTGCTTCTTCTCACCAGCTCCAAATGGCACATAGGCAAACTTCTCCCCTGCAGCAGGATTGTCGTTGAGATAGCGGTCGGGGTTGAACTCCGTTCTCTCTGTCCAGGTGTCCGGCAGACGCTGGTTGACGGTGGGAGACACACACACCTGGTGGCCCACTGGGATGGTGTAGCCTGCTGCCGTCTGGGAGAATACATACAAAACATGAACTGAGCTGGCTTTGGCATGGATTTGCTACCTTCAAATATTCAAAACTAGAGAGGCAAAACTTCTGAAATATGACTGGATATGTGATTACTACTCTAGGCTATGACAAAAGTACATAAAATCCCATGTGGTCAAACAGTAAACCGACAAGTCTGAGGAAGAGTGTTTGCTTGAAACGTCACTGCTGTAATAAAGTGTTGAAGCGGGAGCTTTTTGGTGTGCGTATCTTTTTGTATCAATATTGCTAGCCATTTTTTCTTGATCCAGCACCCATTTTACTGTGCGTGTCATTTCCTTTTCTTAATTTTCTTTTCCAGATGAAAATGTTGTTACCTGAGGAGAGCGGGCCATCCTCATCATGGTCATGATGGGTGGGCGGAGCCGCAGGGTCTCCTTCAAACAGCGCTCCAACAAGCTGAGGTCCTTCAGCTGAGGAGGAAACCAGTGAACCCAGTTAGGACTGTGTGATTAAGTGTTTCATGGTTCCTTCTAATAGCAATATCACCATATAGAAGAATCATTACTTATTTCACTTCCATTTCAAGTGTGGGAATATTTGAAACACCGTTGACATATTCAGTTTCACCCCAATTTGCACCATATATCTCAAGGTTTATAACACCTCTTTGACCTCTTCCCTCCCTTTCTTTATCATGTACTGAGCAAAACCATACTCACCTGATCCAAGTCAAGTGGAGGCAAGTCCTCTCCGCACACAGCCTTCTGCTCGGCGTAGCAGCGCTCCTGCAGAGCCTTGTCCCGGGCCAGGAAGAAGCCCATCCAGGCACTGGTGGTGGAGGATGTGTGCTGTCCGGCCAAGAGGAGACCAATCAGCATCCCTGCTATCTCGTTATCATTCAGCGGACGTCCATCTCTGCAGGGGGAATAAAGAGATCTTAAACATCAGCTCTCAAAGGCCCCTTTGCTTATCTGGTTGGCTTGCTGCCAGGAGACTGTTAAGTGGTTAGAAACAGGAAGAGATTAGTGGCATCAAATAGCAAGCTGGCTGCACTCTGCAAGTAGCCGAATGTCTGGATGTCTTGCCAATGTGCAATTCATCTGCTAAAATTAAGATCAATTCAAGTCATCTTACTTGTAGGAGGCATCAATGAGGGTCTGCAGAATGTCATCCACTTTCTCCTCAGACCTCCTGCGCTTCTGAATCACCTTGAAGAAGATGTTCTTGATCTCTCTGTGAGCTCTGTCCCTCCGCCTGTCCAGAGGAAGAGTTGAAAGGTGTTTCGTCCATGCTACATCTGAATCTTTTTTGTCTAAGCATGCATCTGTTTTCTGATGAGCTCTGTAATATTGCTTTTCAGCTTTACATACTGCTGTTGTTTTTCTTGGTATTTCAGTACTTTTTACCTTTGATGTTCTTTCTTCTGCTCAAGATTATGCAGCAAATCTCAATCTAGTCATGGTAAATCTAGCCTTCTCTTTGTCCCATGGATGTGCCCTTCTATATGAGAGGATGTGTGTGTTGTGATAACCCAGCGGTCTTACCTGAAGCTGGGCAGGGGCAGCCAGCCGGGCAGCAGCCAGGCAGCATGACTGAATCCTCCATCCAGGTCAGCGTACAGCTGGGCGACGCGCTCGTCCAGCATGCTGCGGATCTCCTTCCCATGGAGGCAGTTGCTCGCCGTCAGGATGATCAGCTCAGACAAGGCCTCAAACAGGTCTGACACAGGGAGAGACAGGAGACATTTAGACATGAGAATTAATTGAGTGTGAGACCGGCGATCCTGGCAATTTAAATTACCTGACAAACAGAAAACATCCTCATGTGTCCTGTGTATGGATGTTTTATTTCTGGCCTCTATCCTTCTGATGTGGTTTAGGAAGTGACTGATACTGCCCCCTACACTTTTACTAGATTATAAACTGGAATCACCTTTTCAGCTTTTTGAGCTTGTAATAAATTTGATGTTTATATATTTTAAAATTGTCGATCGTTTAATGGCAAAAACTGGTAACTATAATCTTTTACAAATACTGCAAAATAAACAATATTAATAATCAACTTACACATACTTCTGCAAAGAAAGAAAAGGTGGTTACTTGTTAAATTGCCCAAACTTTTTTACTTTTTTTCACTTTTTATAGGCGTAAAGGCATCTAGACACAAATATTACAACTGCAACACGTCCGGAAATTATGGCAGATTCTGGCTGTAAGTGATAAAAAACAGTAATTGTAATGGTTTAAGTGTAATAAATTGCTAATTTATTTGCTCATTCAATGGCATATTCTACAAATTTTTGACATAAAGTGACTGAAAGAATTCAGATTGTTGCATTTCATACCAGTGCAGGACTTAACTTGTTCCAATTCAAGCAGGTAATGTCTAACATATGGCATTTTGAAAGTAACATTCCTATCATCACCATGACAGGATAGAAGTGAACATCTTGATCTTACTTCTCTCCCCGCTGTCTCCCCATCTCTCAAAATACTCTCTGGTCTCTGCCTCGATGATCTTGACGTGTTGTTTAAAATGAGCAATGTTTAGTCCAGTCTTCAGCATCTTCTTTTGTTCCAGAAAGATCTATGAGATATTATACAAAATGTCTATTATAGCTGGTGAGCATCATCCGATTTATAACTATTCAACCATTCATGCAAGTTCAGTGAGATTCCAGCATAGTTATTCTAGCAAACATTCACTTGGTAAGATCTTTTAAAACATTTGGCATTAATTACATTCAGAGATTTAACACTTTGCTTTTAATGTATCTGTTTTTACAGTTGAAGTGAATGTGATTTTTTCCCCATATCCCTTTGACTCACAGGGTTTGGTACATCATAAGCAACTCCCCTGCCGAAGACTGGTGTGGTCAGTCTGGAGTAGACATCCTCAGCATTCAGGTCCTCATTCTTGCTGTTGAACATGAGTGAAGCTGCTTCGCTGCCCAGCAGATAGGTGAAAGTTTTTCCCACCATTGTAAAACTAAATACAGGGCCATACTGTGAACGGACAGCAAAGAAACTGTTAAAGAAAAAACTCAGGGAATGTGTGTATGTTTATGAGTAAGAAAAGGGTAACGCGCAGACAAGTAGAGGAGATTTTGTATTAATTCAGTTTTGTGTGAGTGCAAATTTTAACACTTACTTTTTCATATGCATTTTCAAGAAATTCAATGGGGCTTTTCCCAAACGCAATGGCATGTCCCAGGAACGGGATGCTGGAGGGTATATAAGGTGGGTATTTCTGTAAAGAGAAAAATTATGGAAGTGAATGATAAATGCAAATAGACAGAGCATTTAATAAGTGTTCAGAGTGGTACATTTAACTTACCAGATCTTTGTCAGAGGACTGAGACTGTTTTAGCAGCAGTTTGGAAATATAACCCAGAGTGAGAGTGATCACAGAGGCTGCCAGGACCACGGATGTCAAATTATCGTTCACTTTCCCAACGGTGTCTCCGAGCAGTTTGCTGCTTATTTGATAAAAATGCATAGACATGGTGACTTCCTCGGTTGTATCTTTTCCTAGAAATACAACCCTTAAAACTGCAAATTCTCAGTGTTAGAAGCTAGAAAGGCATTAGATTCCGCTGTGTCGCATGAAAGGTTCTCCTGTTTTTCTTCTTCCTCAGTCGCTTAGAATAAACGACCACCTCTACAAAATTAAAGTTACTGCACACAGTTGCTGTAAATCCCCGATACAGCTTTCAAATAGTGATGGGAGGCCGTTGGTAATATTTCCCCAACATCTCTACCTGTCAATACTGGTCCTGCCCACGCCTGACCAACGGAGGCTTTTTATTGGCTGCTGTTCGCGTGTGTTCGCGTGTCCATCAAACAACTGACGCTGTGATTGGCTGCAGCTACCTGAACCCATGTCTTGCTATATGATGTCACTCTTGCAGCAGGAATATGGTCGGTGCAGGTTGTAATAGGCTGATATTTAACAAGTAATTTAGCCTATTTCTAAAAGAAGAATAAGTGAGATAACTCTATCAAAATAGATAGAGACACTTGATTTAGAATAAAATAAATTAAATTAAATTAAATAAAACGCAGTGCAGGAGCACTTTTTTGCCCAGTTAACTGGATTTTAAGACTGCATTACTTGTTAAAATGGATATTCTTGTATTGTGAGTGGAATACAGTATAGGCAGACAATATTTCAACAAAAACAGTGTTAAGGTTTAAAAAAATAAATTTGTAAGCCCATGACAAAATCTGCAAGATTTTTTAATGTGTCATAATATATCTATATCACTAGCCGCACATAAAAGATTTCTATGCATGGACTCATGCAGTGCTTTATATTTTCCATGGCATTACTATTTTCTGGGCTGTCTTTTTTATTTAATGAACTGCTGGGGCTGCAACATGAGCATAGCATTGGTCATATTATGGTGTTCCTATGGGATTTTGAAGAAATCTATATCTTACTGATATAGTATTAATAACTAATTCTGAATAGTATTCAAATGATATTTTCAGTTCTATTTCTTTAAGTCAGAGAATACTGCCACCTTTTGACAAGGCCAGCAGTCAGTCAGTCACTTGTTGTGTGGGGTCTACAAAAGGACGTACAATTTTCCATTGTAAAACTTATTTTACTTCAATTTTGAACCATTTGCCCCATGAGGTCACAATAAAATGTTTCACCAGCCTAATGTTTCCAAATGATGTGTAACAATTTCCAGAAGTGATGGTCATTTATCATTTAGGATGACATTTAAAAAAAAAAAAAAAAAAGTTATGTTCTGAAATAATAGACCACCTGCACAAAATTTCCAACAATGAATGTTCATATATATACACATTCTTCAGTTTATTAAAATGAAATATTAAATAAACATATTTACATGCTTCGAAAATACACGGGTAATCAAAAACACAATGTGAAGCTGTGAAAGATATACTGGTGGGTCTGTGTAATATACAAAATTATGTACTTGGTGAGAGGCAGACTTGCTCTCCATCTAGATTTATTGCAGTCCAATACAAGCAACTTAAAAGTAAGCTGCACTGGGAACTTGAGGCGGCTGGGTTTTCTTCAATATTTTTTTTTTTTAACCATAGGCATACTTGTCTGATAAGCCTTTATCACTTGGAGTCATCTGTCCACTTAGCTTCATTAAAAGCTTCACAATAAGGCCAGCCTGTAAAGGAAAATGATAGCCATCGTAATGAGCGTGACACACACAAGAAAGAGCATTTTCATAATTTAACTTCCCAATATTCATGATACATGGAAGCCCTCCAACTGTAGCTCTGATCCCCAAGAAAGTACACAGGCCTTCTGATATAATTTCTACAGATACAATTTATCTTAAAAGCAGTGCAGCATCACTTGAATGGTATTAGAAAGTCCCCAGAGCAACTCACCTGTTTTGTGTGCACAATGAAGTTCATTTTGTTTTCCACGCTGTGTATCTGGAAGTATTGGTCAGCATGTCCAAGCTGCCACATGAATGTGCCGTACTCCAGACTGATGAGAAGGACCTGGGATGGCAGAGATGTAAAACTATTATACTTCTGGAGCACACATGAGAAAGTTTTCACTCCAAATATTCAATGAGGACAGGGATGGAATTCAAAAATCACATGAACACAATAATAAATAAATAAATACACAATAAACAAGCCAAAAAGCTATATATATATATATTGTGCTCACTTGACAAACTCTCCTAAAAATAAATTAGGCCCAATCCTGGCTTTAAAATGCCTGGAATCATGGAGAATGATCATTGAGAGAAATAATTAGTTTGCCCAACATGAAAATTCAGTCAATAATAATTACTCACTCCCATGTCAGTTAAAACTCCACTGATAGTTGTGCAAAAACCAAACATGAAGGGAGTTAAACACTGTAGTTCCATGTCAGCTTTCATTCAAACTACTTAAAAAAAAAATCCAAATGTTTTGGTTTGCACCGTGCATCTAGTAGTCCAATATTTCCCTAATTATCAAAAATATATTCCAAACTGACATTGCTCTGTGTTTGATTTTTGCACTCATTTCCATGAAATTTCAACTGACATGAGGGTGAGAAGTTATTTTGGGTTGAAATATTTCTTTAATCCTTGTACCGACAGAAAACTGGCCCTGAGCGCCCTCTGCAGGTACAAATGACACCATGCAACAGGTTTGTTGAAACTCATCTAATCAATCTGACGAATCATGAAGAACCTCTCCACGTTGATTTACTGCATGACATCCACAGATCACACAGCAAGAAAATACAGTTGCAGCTAAGGTTTTAAACATATAAATAAATGGTGGGATACCTTGGTCTCCATATTCATGAGGTGCAGCCCCTTGGTGTTGACCCCCACGTAGACGCGGATGACTTTGTGGTTGCTGGCGCTGGCCTTGGTGTAAACCTGGCCGGTGAAGAAGGCCGCTCCGTAGGTGGGGATGTCCCAGCAGTTCTGCAGAAAGAGTCGCTGCAGGTGGTGCATCTCTTTGCTCACACCCTCGCTGGTGCTCAGGGCCTGTTGGAGCAGCAGAGGGAGAAACCAGCAGTCACATATGGCAGAAACAGGATTTACTTTGGAGGGCAAGAGGAATTCTCACCATCAGAATGTGACTATACCTTGTATTCGTGAAGAATCCTGTTGGTCCAATGATATGCTTTGCTTTTCACTTTGGATATCGGCACAATGGATTTAAGGTTTTCCTCACTGTTGGAAACAAAACATAGAGACAAGGAGAGTTTTTCCCTCTTACACCGACTCCAACAGAATTTAAAACTTTGCTTTAATACAAAGGTAGTTCTTTGAGCTGCATTTAACTGAAATTAATCCAATGCCATATAGACGATACATGTAAGAATATTCATTTCACCGTGTCACATGTGCAAGTGGGAGATATTTAAGCATAAACTGGATATGAAAACAATGTTTTACTTGAGGAATCCTTGCTTGTGCTTCTTGCTCTCATAGTTGCCGTAGATGATCTGCAGAAGGAGGCTGGCCAGTGTGATCAGCTTGCTGTCCGGCGAGGGGAAGAAGCCCTTGAGGAGACAGTGACGCGCCTCGTCAAACAGGATGAGGATGGACAGCGGATCATCCACCTGGGACAGAACAGTAGAGGGTAGAGACATGCATCAAGTAACCAAGACAATCAATCAGCCATTCAGCACATTTGTCAACACTAGAAGACTGATGGATACTATAAATCAGTGTTTCCTCCATTTTTTTCCAACCACCACCATAGCAAACATTTTCTGTCCCATGGTTTTGATTATTTTTCAGAGGAATGTACACGTTTGCAGTTTGGGAGGATTTGGAACCATAGAGAAAGAGCAGTTAAAAGTCTGCAGCCTTTTACTACAAAGTTTCCTTGAAAGAAAACAACTGGCAATTTGTGCAAATCAACATGCCACTACAGAAGACCGACTGCCCCTTCTTCTACCTTCTTCTCAACTTCAAGAGGCAGCCGGACGTCTCTCCGCAGGAAGAGCTGTGGGTTTTCCCTCTGAGGATCCAGCACTGTCAGGTCCGTCACGATCTCTGTCCAGATGCGCAGGTGCTGCAGTGGCTTGTGGTAAGGCTTCAGCTGCAGGTCTGACACACACAAACACACCACTATTAACACTTTCTTCATTGATTGTGGGTTAAAAATAAAAAAATGTTTAACTGATAGAGAGAAAATGTGACCTGACTGTGAAATCAAAAGAAAGGCACATTCTTTGAATTCAGAGCTTTAAAACAGTACATTACATGATATGGAATCAAAAAAGTGCACTTTATTCAAAGTTTTTTCTGAAGTAATATGAGAATCACAAGTCATGGTGTTTGGTCATAGTGTTGGCATGTGTGGACTCACTGAGGTTCTCGGAGCAGATCCAGATGGTGAAGTACTGCTGCGTCTCCTGAGAAAGACGCATGCCTTCCATGATCTGCTGCACTGTCGTGTTGTTGCCGTGCTTCAGCTCCACCGAGCGGTACGAGCCATCCATACGGTAGATACGCACCTTCTCATACTGTGGAACAAACACAAACAAACAGACATGCAGTTGTCATGAATTAAAACAAGGGAAAAGTAGATTTTGTCTGTGAAGCAGACAAGCATAACAGCTTAAAATTAAAACCCTAAGTATATAAAATGCACATTCACAGGCTTTGTCCCAATACCCACACTTGTGCAACATCCCGGAAATCATTCAAGTGGCCACTTGACTTAGTGCAAAGGGGGCAAGTGTGGGTATTGGGACAAAGCCACAGTCTCCATTGACTGACTCTAGAAGACCCAAGGAAACCTGCTTATAGTTGGCGTGTGTGTAATTTTATTCATAGAGGTGACAGCACCACCTACTGACCAGTAAACGTAACTGCCACAGACATAAATAAAGGTAACTCAATAAGCAGTAAAATGAATGGCAATTTATAAAACCTGTCCCCCAAAAAGGTCCAAACCAATATAAAGAATCTATCCACCTTGTGGCAAGCTTAAAAATATACACAAATATATTAATGTCATATATACAGTACATTTTTAAAAAAAGGAGTTACATTTAAGACCAAAGTCAAGGGAAAGAGACACTGATAAGAGATTGGTGTATTCTACTCATATGCATTGCTCTATTGGTGTTATACTATGTTTGTTAGAATACAAAGGAAATCGGAGTGTGAGGTGACTGACTCACAGGTTTGGTGTTGGCTTGCTGCAGCAGCTTTACCGTCTCCTCCCACTCGTTCTGCTTGTTCTCCTCACATACTTGAAGAGGCGATCTCTTCTGCTGGTCCTCTATGTGCTGTTGGTGGGCATGTCAAGTCAGATCAAATCTATTCATAATGCACTTTTTGCAAAACTAATTCATCTCAAAACGTTTTACAAAGCAACAAGAGGACACAATAATTAAATTTAACAGAATAGGGAAACTAATCACAAATTTAAGATGCTGTATAAAGCCAATGTGTGAGCCCTGGATTGACAAATACTTTGGATTCATATGGCTAGAGACTACAAGACAAACATAAAAAGCAGATATCAGAAGTTCATTCAGCAAGACACAGAAGAGACGAATGCATAAAGCTGGTATGTTGGAAGTTGAAGTGAAGACTGTAAGTTATATTAGATAATGAATGAACCCTGGTTGAGGCTTTGCTCTGTTCAAAAAATTGGCATGCCAGTAAAGATATTTTGTCAAATTTGCTGTTTATTATGCCTTTCAATGGTAGCTATGGCCTTTGAAACCCGTCCACCGCTGCTTAATTTTGTTGGTGAAAGGAGAGGAAGAAAGGGAAGTGTTTTGACCAACTTGATATTTCCTACCCGGTCGATCTCTGGGTGCTGCAGCAGGAGTTGCACAATCTCCGAGTGGCCTCCTCTGGCAGCAAAGTGCAGGGGAGAGCTGAGCTGGCCGTTGAGCAAGTTAGGATTACAGTTGCCTTTTTCCAACAACAGCTTGGTGGCTTCAACTTTACCGTGCCTGGATGGGGTGAAAGAAATCCTGTACTTCACAAAAAAAACCCTCTGAGAATAAGACTAGTCAACCAACTTTATATTATACTGCAGGTATTTCAATCCAATCAAAAAGACAAGCATTAGACTGACCAGCAGGCGTAGTGGATGGGGGCCCAGTGGTCACTGTCCAGTTGCTTGACAGAGAAGCCGCTGTCTAGAAGCTTGGACAGCAGCTCTGTGTCTCCCTCACACGCACTGCGGTGGAGCGGGAAGTCATCCACCCACTGGCGCTCCCTGGGGAGACAGGGGAGGATTCCGTGTTAAAGATTATTTACGGCATTTCTGCAGTATTGCACTGAATGTAGTGGAACATTACAGAAAAGATGGAGAGAAACAGGAGGTCACAAACATGCACCAAAAATCATGAACAAGATTCAACCCTGTATTACTGAAAACATGACAAACTAGTGTCTCTTCTCTTCTCTTAACAGAGCTGTGAAAATTTATAATAAATACATTATGGGTCAGTTTTAAAAAAGTGTGCTCACTTGTCTTCTGTCACACTGTTGGGACCATGCTGCCACTTCTCCCTTTTGGGAATCTGGATTTTGGAGTAGTCTGGTGCTCCAAGCCCAAAGTAAGGGTTGATTATAACTTTGTCCACCTACAAACAAAAAGCAGTACAGCCAGGATAAAAGTCAGTATTAAAGTGATTAAAGGTCCAGTGGAAACAAAAAAAAAATCCCATTTCACAATTTTATTGCTTAGCATTTTAAAATGGAGTTACCAAAATACTGAGGCTGTGTAACTGTCTGTTTTATAACTGTTCACTTTCCAGTGTAAATGACACCAAATATACTCTAACATTTTAATGAATGCTCTAACTGCATAGTTTATGAGGTGTCTCATTGTCTGTGGCCAGTTAGCTGCTCACCAAATTACCCAAAATTGGGATGCCTCAATTATGTATCATCCATGGGTGCCGAAGTTCCTGCTTATTTGCTCCCAGAAGACAAAACAAAAACATATTTGAATGCAGTGAATAGCACAATTAGAGAGAATAATTAATCTCTCTCTCTGTTCTGCAAGTGCTGATTGCACTGCCAATTGTCCTGAAAGCAGGCTTCAGCAATTGCCATCAATAAGAAGAAATGAGCGGCAATAACTTTTTATGAACCAAGAAGTCTTAAAGCTGATGGAAGCGACATAATGCTACAATTCATAGCAAGCTTCTCCACAATGAAACAAAATCACTGCAGTATGGAGTGCACAGAGTTATAAGAATGTGATATACAGCTTATGTCTTAACATTTAAACTGCTGCATTTACACATTGAATCTTGCATTACTGCAGTTTTGTGGACAAAGATTAAGTCTTTTCTGATAACAAAATCTACCAGTCATTTTTTTTCTTGAAGAGTCTTAGTCTAGAAGCACCTCTCTGTCTTTAAAGTCTGTCAGCTGGTTCGGTCTCTTACCCGGTTGGTGTACTGCAGGTCGGAGCCGTACAGCGGGTTGAAGATACACATGTCCGCCTTCTCCAGTGACATCATCTTGCTCTTGATCTCCAGGGCGGTGTAACCCATGTGCAGACCCTCGTCGGTCAGTTTGCCCTCGCTGCTGTAGGCCGGGTTGCTGACGTTGGTCTTCACTCGCTCCACGGGCGCCGGCCGGAACAGAGCGGGGATAGCGTGAGGCACAGTGTGCTGCTCTGCAAGCCATCTACACAGGCGAGAGGAGAAGCATCATCCTAATCTCATTTACCACGGACAGTGATTTGAATCAGGTTCAATCAGACAGTATCTGTTCACTGCAGGGCTCAAAATTTTAAGCCTAGCAAATGGGAGTTAAATTTCAACCTGGATTTAATTAAATTTATAAAACATTTTTAAGTTTCTACAAATTTCTTGGGTCAAGTTTAAATCAAGATCAAAGTTGATTCTATCATTTGAAGTGGTTTAAGTTAAAATGGCAGAACACCTTTGTTGGATACCATTAAATTTCTCCCTGTACATTTTTACTTTTTCACAACATTTTCAGGAAAAATATGAGGTTTAAAACATCAAATAGGTCTTAATGTATTTTGGTTATATTTTGTTTAGGTTTGACAGGCAACAGTGTTCTTCATAAATTCAGTGGATTAAATTATTTTAAACTTTTTTTCTTTTTTCTTTTACGTTGTTTCAGTAGATTATGTGTTAAACTACATAAATTACCTGGGATGGCTAAAACTGAGAATAATCACAGATTTTATTCTTAACCTAAATTTGTTGATCAGAAGTACTTAAAAGTAAACCACAACACAGACATTACAACAAATGTTAGATTAGCCCTTAGCAGCTATTGCAGGCAGTCATGTTATTTTTACTATAGGATAACCGTGAGCTTATTATGTAGTAATTGTATTATTTTGAGCATATCACGTTTTGTTATTCTTGACAATGATTATTCAATTCTATAATAAAACCATGCTGATAAAGCATGTCAGGTTTATTTAGGTAATTATGAATCAGTAAATGCAGATTATCAGCATTATGAACCACTCAGTGACACTGAAAGCCCACTGAACAGTCCAAATATTCAAATACTTTTCAAATATTTCCTTACTTGTCCAAGGCCAGGAGCATCTTGGAGGTGATGGAGCAGAAATGGGTGCTGGTCTCACTGCAAACCCGCATGATGTCCTGAAAGCAGTAGAAGCTGGGGCTCCCGGCACTGTAGATAGGCTTACTATTGTCTGTGGAGAAAGAGTCATATTATACACACAGCTTACAGTAGGTTGAAAAAAAACCTGTTAATAAGACAGGTTCTTCAGTGTCGGCTCACCTTTGACACTGACTGGCACAATAAAAAGCGAGGCTTCTCTTCCTTCATTGTCTCCATCCAGGGGGAATTTCTTCATATGCACCACACGCTTCCCTGGACGGAAAAAAATTGTTTGGTCAGTATAAAAGGTAAAAATCTACAGGAGTAATTTGTCTCTCTTCCATTCACTTCTGAGCTTGAGAAATATACATGAGTGTAAATGACATTTCACCTATGAAGCCTTGGTTATTGGATATTGGTTTGGTTGTTTCATCAACATAATCCAAAATGGATCTAGCTTTGTCGCCTCCCGACTGGATCTTTGTCCCCAGCAGGACTTTCTTCCTTTTCTTCTCCTTCCCTTCCAAAGGCACTTCTATCAGCAGGATCTGGACAGGAACCAGAAGAAGCACAGCAAACACTATTCTATTGGTATATTCTTAAAAATATATTAGGAGAAAGTGGGCCTGTTCACTTGCATCATCATTATTTATGATGGTTATAACTGGTTATTACTCAGGTTTTAATTCTTTCCACAGATAGAGTAGCACCACAGGTAACTGTATGTGAAATTGAAAGTTGTATGAAAGTTTGATTTCCTGATTTGTATAGAGGGGAGAATTTCATTCAGGCATTTTAAGAGGAAGGTCCTAAGAATGAGAAACTCAACAGTGACCCCCCTTCATTGACTATTAGTGGTTTTTTTTGTTTTGTTTTTTTGGAGAAGATGTTGAAAAGACAGCATGTGATGAACTGCAGAGCTCCAGACAGTCACATTTACCTCGTAAGCTTTAGCTCGGTACTCCTTTGAACTCAGACTGACTTGATTCTTTGGACGGATGACTGCGACAAACACATCTTCCAGGGTGTCCTGGTTGCCCATTGCGCTGACCTGTCCTCAGTGCCAACAAAATATCCAACACAAGGGCCAAATACTGTGGAGTGGCATGCCTGAAATATAATATCATTACCATCATGGTCAAAGCGCTTAGTAATTTGACTTGAGTGACATGTTGCTCGTGCATATCCAGGCCAATGAAGACTTAATGAATGTCTGCAATTCATTTATTTATAACTGTATAACAATTCAATAATTTGGCCTGTAAACCGAAAAATATAGGATGTTAATTAATTAATTATCGGTCAATAAAGTGCATCAGACAGATCAGAAATCAACTTCCAACTCCTTACAGCACTGAGAGGAGTCACGCCCCGGAAACCAAGCGCAACTGTTGTCTTTCTCTTTACAGTTATTATACAAAGTGTTTAATCAAACACATTATCGCTGCGCTATATTCTGCGTGATACAATGTTGACATAACCACCTTAACGTCAAACAATATGAACTTTCTGAGCCTGGTGGCTGTAGCTTTTCCGCTTGTTATTAAGCCGCTGAAACTTACCGAAATTTTCTGCCTCTCTTCCAACAGGCGAAGCGTCACTTTTAACGGCTCCTCGATTTCTAAATAGCACAAATTGTGCGGCTATGCCATTGATCCCGGTAAACTTCAAAGCAGATATGTGAGTTGTCTTGTAAGTAGGCCTTTAACATCGGGCAGGGTTGCCGACAACAGCAGGGCAGAGAGAAACAGACGAGGCTCACGTTACACTGGCTCGGTTTGGACAACAGAGAGCTCTGGCGGTGGGGGGGACTCAGTGCGGCCTCACACACAAGCCAAAACGGAGGCTGCAAATACTGTCCCAAAGCTGTTTTTAGTATTTTAGGGTTGGATGTGACCTCATTTATCTGTGTTTCACATGGAGACCGATCCCTTGAGTGCCTTTACGACAAAAAAGCTATATACTATATAGTATTCCTTGTGTTTGGCTACATTATATAAGGGTAAGTACACAAATATGACTGCAGTTTTATAGCAGTAGCACGGATAAACTAGAATAAAAATATACCACATAGTATAATAGGGTTGATGTAAACTCATTATTATAAGAATTACACTATGGGGATATTGTTCTTATAACCTTACAAATTTTTTATTAGGGAGACAATATTTTTCCAGTAAAATTTTATTTAGGCCTACCTTTGCAGTATTTTGTTGCCTGACAGCCTGATAGCACTGGCTTTGCCTAGTATATCAATACATTGCTCAATACATTGCTCAGGAATACGAGCTGTGATTTTAGGTAATTTGCTGTTGGTTGTGCACCCAGATGTGTGGATTGAATGAGGTAAAGTCACTGCTCATATCATCACTGTGTTGCCTAGTGTAAACCTGATGTATATAGCGTCTTTTGGGGTAAAAACAATACATGTTCTTTTTAAAAAGCAAAAAATCTTAACTGTTGCTTACATTGGTAGTTGTTTGCTTCATGATGACCACTAATTGGAGGTCATACATTAGACCCACTCATCTTTTTATGTACTCCTACATCACCACTGTCTGACTAATACCACTGTCCACATTCCTTATTGCAAGACATTTTGCTTGGAGGTCAGAGAGGCTCGTAGTTCCCTGCTTTATCTTCCTTTCTAGGAGAATTTGCTTCTGGATGTGCACATGGAAGGATTATATTATCGTTTGTGCTCCTCCCAAATGTAGCATATTTGCATAATTGAGTCATCTGAATTTTCTTTATGATGGTAGCCACTGAGATAGACACCAGAGTCGTATGGTTACTTCACAGACAATTAATACAAAGAGGAGGAGAGGAGAAGAGCTGAGCCAGTTCATGCACCAACATGGAATAAGTCTTGAAGCCAGAAATTGTTTATGAGCTCTTGCAAATGTCATGTTATGGTGAGTCTACATTTCTTCAAAGTTTATTGTTCTTGTAGCATTTCAAAAGTAGTTGATTCTTTTTTTTTTATTTTATGTGGAGTGAGTAATTCATCTTCCTCAAGCTGCATTGTTATAGGGTGAGAGAGATACGGTGAAGTCATGAGAGGTACTACAGTTCGTTGTTCTGTGTGTGTGTGTGTGTGTGTGTGTGTGTGTGTGTGTGTGTGTGTTTGTATTTCAATTGTTAATGCTTGTTCAAATTAAATGAATCTCACACAGGCACGATAAACATATAATTTATATCTTTTAACTGAAGAATTGTATAAAACTTCATCAGCATTTATTGAAAGGTGACACAAACCAACTGAAACATACAAAACTCAAGTGGTCTCTTTGAAACAAAAAACAATATACATATATATATATAACAGATTCAGCAACCAAAATTGTACAAGGAAGTGCTATTGCAGTGCACAAACAAGTAAAAGGCTATTTTCCTTATATATATGGCATGATTTGTTTACTTTCATTGGTCAACAGCTGAGAATATAAACTTGGATGCTGGTCCCATAGCAGTTTCAAATCCACTGGACTATCTTTGTATGTTGGTCCGTCTCGTCCTTCAAGTCCCTGTTTAGGGCGGGGTTTCCTCTTTGCATTGACTGAGCACCTCCTGCATTTTCTTCTGGATGTCCTCCACCCTCTTGGCCCACTTCTCCCGCACCTCGTCTTCATCGTCCTCAGTAACGGCTGTGTAGGCCATGAGGGCGATGAGCCCCATGTGGAACAAGTGGCGAAGGTGGGAGCAGCGGTGCTCCATGATGTTCCGGTCGCCCTCGCAGTGCTCCAGGTACACCTTCAGCAGTGGCCTCCCGAACACCGAGCCAGTACCCATGACGCCCCGGTAGTACACATCCAGACTCAGATCGCTCTTGTCTCTCTCATAAATCCTCTCAAATTCATCCATGTGGCGCTGGGTGTTGTCTGGGTTTTTCCTCACCTGCATCACCATGGTGTTGAAGGCGCTGTACTGGTGCTTGATGTACTCCTCATACTTGCCAAAGGTCTCGTTCACTTCATCGATGCGGATCTGCCTGAGGCATTGGCGGTTCTTTGCGGATATGCTCTCCAGTTTGGAATTGACTGACTGGAACTCCTTGTCCAAGGCGTGGCCCTCCTCGTCCAGAAGGCCCTTGCGAGCCACCCCAACCAGGGAAGAGACGATGCCAAAGAGGGGGTCGATAGAGGAGGCGAAGGAGGACACCTTCTCCACGCAGCACAGCACCTTGACTGCAGTTTTCTTGATCTGTCCAGAGTCAGCCATGGATGCTGCTTTTCCTCTGCCTCCCACCACTCGAAAAGGACCAGACAAGTGAGTCAGGAGGCTGCAACGATAAAAGAGACACGCATGTTGTAAAATTGAATTTACGCTGTGCTGTGTACCTTCAGCTGCTGAGCACAGGCTCAATTATACTGTAAATCGTTTGCAAGTAATGTGGCCTTTACCTTCCCCTGACATACTAGTCTGGAGCTTTAAAGGAGCAGTTCAACCAAAACACAAAAAGGATACTTTCCCATAAGTGCAATCTAGCTATCCAGAAATAGGTGGATAGTTTCTGTATTGGATTGGCTGTTTCTGGGAACTCCAATACAATGGAGCTGGATGGGTATGCATTTATGGAGCTCAAACTGTCAAAAATTTACATATGAAAAACTCACCAGTAACGGCTCTTTCCAAAATCAATGACATGGATACCCACTATAATCTGCAATGCTCAGGGGGTTTTGTTGGGAACTATTCCCTGCTGAAGAACACCAGCAAACAGCATCTGTCCACTCCAAATTTGTACTCTTTTGAGACTGATAGATTCAGTTTGCTGGTGTTCTTTGGCAGGAAATAGTTCTCAACAAAACTCTTTCCCCCTGAATGCTTTGGATTATGTCGGGTATTCATGTCATTGTTTTGGAAGGACCCGTTGAGTTTTTCACATGTAAACATTGGACGGTTTCAAGTCCACAAAACAATACCCATCCAGCTCCTTTGTATCAGGGTGAGACAGGGAAGATTGCAGCAGACTGCAAACCTTGACAAGTCAGTAGAGAGAGATATTCAGCTACACTTGGAAGACAAAAGTGATGAATGGAAGAAATTACTTTAAAAAAACATGTTTCGGCTAGTCATAGCCTTCATCAGGATTGATAGGTTGATGAACGCTTTGACAAGCTGAAACGCATTAGTTTATCTGCATATCTGCCTCTGTTCAAGCACCTTGGTAAACTGAGAAGTAGTGACAGGTCCTCTCTTAACCTCGGCACATCACACAGAAACTATCTGGATGGAAAAACTGCACAAGGAATTAGTGGGAAAATATCTTCTTTGTTTCTTTGTTTTTTTTTTGTGTTTTTGGGTAAACTGTTCCTTTAAGAATTGGCCATAGAGGTTTTCAGCTGTTGTTTCTTCTAGAATTACAAGGAAATTTAGTAAAAGGCTGTCTCTCATGTTGCCCAGCCAGCAACACACATGTCAGGCCGCTGTATGTCTACCATACTGCACATAGTGTCGTCTTACACCCTAATTCCTAACAGCAACAGGTGACAGTGAGGGTCAGTATTGGCCTCAATAGTACAAGGAGCTTCAAGACATGAGCAGAGGAGGAAAAATTTTACTTGGTTCCCTTCAGTGCCAGAGTTAAGTCACCTGGTAAGCTTGAAATAAATTAGAATATATTTCTGTTATTTAAGAATGAATGATGTAACATACAGTTAATTCTTATGAAGTACCAATGTACAGTAAGGAAGTAACCTACTGTACACTCAAAAATTTGGATCACACACCTGCAGCACATCACTACCTTGTGTAACCACAAACACAATCTACAATTCATTTTATTCATAAATATGGCATTAGTCATCGGTCTCATGGCTGCTGCGGTGGAAAAAAAACTCAGGGAGAATAGTGGGTGTGTCTTCATAGTAACACACAAAAAACACAGAAAATAAACAAATGGTTATAGATACTTTTCTTTAATCTGTCCACTATATCAATTCAAATGACCTACAGTGACCACTTGACACCTTTAATTTGTTGTCAGGATGTGCTACATCATTTGTTTTTAGCACATTGCTGGCATTTCCTGATTCCCAGCCATACACATCAACCAAACATCGCGCACCTATTCCCCTTCAAATTTAATCTCTCTCAGCAGAATTTGCAATCAGAGAAATCAATCATCCTTTAGGTCAAACGTTCAAATGCCCTCAGGCTGTAATTGTGTACTCACCTGAGATAAAAGTGTTGGTATCCCTCTGTCTACTAAAGCTGTGCGACTTCCCCTTCCACCATTTTCCTCCTCAGTCAGATAAGGACGGCCTCTTTGAGCCAAATAAGGGCATAGGAACGGGGAAGGGACTCATTTTTGCCCTGTGCTGATTGGTTGGGAGGAAGTCCAGCAGATTCACTGCGGCTGTGACATGGGCAGGGAAAGGCAGGGCAGCCTCTTCATTGTTTTGCTCATATCATAGCCACACCTTCAAAACCAGTGTGGGTGGACAGACACCACAGAGGTCAAAGGCAGGGAGACAGAACTTTATGAAAAAAGGCGCAAATCCAACAAACTGTCCCAGGAAAGCACAAGAATCCATTGTTCTTTTGTCCTTATGCTGTGTATATCTGATGATCCCATGTACACTTTCACCACAGGTTTTAGTTCAATGAATATTAAGTTCAGATGCTTTGTATTGATATGAATTGCCAATAAACCTAAACATAAAACTACATTAATAATTGGAATCTATCTTTTTCCAAAGTATTTTTCAATGACACTGAGGATCATCTTTATTTTATCTTTGTAAACCTCTTCATTAACCATAAATTAAAAACAACGAGGTTTCAGGGTCCGTCAGTGATGCTGCCCTGTGGTGACATTTCACCCTGATAAACCTGAGTTACTGTTTTTGCACACACATCTCTACAGTTTATTTAATTTTGTCTTGAAAATGTTAAAATCATAATTCACAAACCTATAAAACATCTGGGTAATAATACATCACTAGTACCCAGCTAATGTTGGAGGACTGCTCGTCAATCGTAAGAGAAATAAGAAAAAAGAAAACAATACCAATGGCCCCTTAATTTGGGCAAATGTTATGTTTGGTTTAAAAAAAAAAGCCCCTATATATGATCATAGACAAAACATCATTTCACATACAATATCTTAAGATTATGAAACACCTCAGAGACTGTGCAGTTATTTAATGTATTTTATTTTATTTTGTTTTATTTTATTTTATTTTTTTAGATTTTAGAGGCAAAGTATCAGATGAGAGTAATCACATCTTGATTCTTAGTGTGCGAGTCAGAAAATCAATAATTTGTAATGGAATATCTGGATTGCACTGAGTTAATTACATTCTGTGACCAACTCACCACCACAGGGAAGCCTCCTCACATCATCCCACAGACATTACACACTGTCTCAGGAACGCAGGACAAAAATTGGAAAAGTGCCATCATTCTTCAAAAGGTTTTTTTCTTTTATCTGCTCTTTGCTGGTCATTTCAGAGGTGTGTCATGATTTTAACCACGACTTTAAAGACTGAACTCGCTAAAAATAACTTTTTATCATATTCTAACGTAACCTATTTATAGATATATGTCAATTTATGACACTTTTATTTACTAATATTTTTACATCAAAATCCCATCACTTTTCCCTTCTGGAAATCATATTTTAGTAATTGGTCCACCACATCCCAGTTTTTGTACTTGAAACTTTCAACTAATGATATAATTGCAGATTATTCAGCTTCTGAATAATCTTCAATCTCCTTCTATCATTTAAAACCTGCAACTTCACAACTTTCAAAGAGAGTGGACAAAATATTCCTTGTCCTCCTTGGCTTCCTGCACTCCAATTGTTTCTAATACCGATGGCGTTGGAGGAGGCGAGCAGTCATCTACGGTGTAATTCAAGCTACCAGCCAATTCTTCTGAGCCTCTTCCCTGGTTTGCTTGTATGGTCCACCCCCGTTCTCCTTTGAATGATCCCACTCCATGGTGTCCCATCTGCTGCAACCAGAAATAAACTGAGCTATGAAGGCGAGACCCTTGAAGTGCCATTTCATATCGTCTTCAATAAAGGCTTTAAGAGGAAAATAATCCTCAACTCCTAAAATCTTGTTCAGTGTTAATTTACATGATGATCCAAGTGTTTGGAGTAGGATATGGACAGCAAATCTTTAAATGTATTTAGGAGCCAATTTTTTCTTTTTTAATATTTAATATAAATTTGCATTGCTCCAAAAGGCATCATGGAACACTAATACACATTCCTAGTTTTCACCTGGATTCATTCACTCAGGTTATAAAGTGCAGATATTCCTATTATGTATACTGTGGATGTGAAGTCTCTATTAATGGCTAACCATATTATTTAATGGACAAGGACAAGGCTGTTGTGTAATATTTGACTTCTCACCGTGTGATAAGACACAAAGTAGGAAAACATCTGCAGATTTTTCCATGTACAAACACACAGACCCCACACACCCACTCTCTGACCCCTCCAAGCTGAGCCCTGCTCCTTATGTTTCCCATCCTCCCACCTCCAGTAGCTTCTCTCAGGAGAGGAGGTGAAGGGACTGGTGATGACAAAATAATCCAATCTTTATTGTCTCATTTAAGTTACTTTAGAAACAATCAAATAATGAATTACTAGTGAACAATATCTGTTCCTTTAGCTTTACTTCACATTACTGTGTCCTTAATGTGAGGTTAGTGATAAATGTCAGATAAATCAGCCATAAAGATTGTAAATTAACAGGCTATACATTGGTATGTTACCATAATAGTCAAGAAATCTGATTTTTTTTTACATGTTGATGCATAACATCCAAATGGAACCACATCCATGGGTAAATTTTATCTTTTTCCCAACAGTGTTTGCTATGCCAAGTTGTGGTTTAAGGGTGATTATATAAAGGCTGTCAGCTGGCCTTAAAGGTTACTTTCACAGGCATCTCAGCCGTGCACAGTTCAACAAGGACCTAACAAAAACCCTACAGTCAGTTCACTGTGACTTCAGCTAAGATAGAAGTGTGCATGTTTGCCTTTGTGGAAATGAATGAAAACATGCAGTCTGTAGTGATATTATTACAGCAGGGGGTGCCATACTGCTAGTGTTCAGGGGTTTAAGTCCCTGCTAGCTTCCAATTTTCCTTCTCCCATTCTAGTTAAAGCCACAGGTGGTGGATTAAATGTTGGAAGCACCACATAAGTAAGATTCTAACTTTGAAGTAATTAAATCACAATTATAAAGACAGCTACAGAGGCAAGTCACACAAATTTGAATGCTAACTAGCAGTATGTGTCATCTTTAAAAGCTGTACAACAATCAGCACTTTCACGGATGAGTTTTCAAACTGATGGAGCTCTAAAGAGTATTGACAGGATTGTTGCTAAAAACCACAAAGCTAAAGCCACAGAAATTACCACAGAATTGAAGCAACACCTCTGTGACATAAATTCACAAGATGGTATTTATGGCAGGGCTGACATTCACAAACTTCTGGTAAGGGCAATGCTAAAAGATGCATAATCAGCTGTAAGGAACTCTAAAAGTGGAACCAGGCAATGGAAAAAGGTAATGAACTGTTTTTCATACTTCTGAATGAGTTTACCTTTGGAGAAAGCCAGTGCAGCCACCTCAGGAAAGCCATTACATTGGAGGACTGCACTGCATAGTTGTGTGTTCCCATATTCTGAGATGATGAAGCCCCCATATACAGTTATAAATGAATTTAAGAGTGCGCTCATGAGCATCAGGATGAGCTGTGCATGACCTCCCCAGTGACCTGATCAGGACATCATGGGAGGGTTTTGATCAATTCTGGAGGTAGATTTCCACCTGATTCACCTCTAAAGAGACTGAAGGCGATCCTTCTTGAAGAATCGTTCATTATTCACTACACAACTTGTATGGCAGCAATCCAAGTAGGACAGAAGCTGTCCTTAAGCCAAAGGGTGGCCCTATTGCCTCTATACTTGATGTTCACATTGGGTGTTTCTGTTATTTTGCCTCCCTAAGCCCTCAGGTGTAGATATTTCTATATACTTTTTTATATCAATACTACACCAAATGCCTCCACTGATATCAGTGTTGTCATACTGATACCACAGCTGTGGACAGTTTCTGTACAATTCTTTTTATTGCATAATAATACCTGCTAGAAGATAAACAGGCAATGCTATGTTAGGCTTTCAGTGACTGATAAGAAATGCTATGGGAGAACTGCCACCTGCAGGTAGTCCACATGTGCAGGTCTCAAATCGTGTTGGGTCAACAGTGAAGGATTGTGAGTGATAGTAAAGTATTTCTAGTGACCAGACTCAATCCTTCTGTGCTTTACCCTCTGAAGCAGCTGTGGTCTGGTAATGACATTATTTTCTTTGGCAGTGTGAAAGCAAAACAAACTCCAAGAGTGGACTGGAATCCAAATGAATCCAAAACACTAGATTCAATTCTGTAAACTCAATTCAGTTCATTGATATTTACTGCCTCTGTGCTGACATGTGCTTCTGAATTAAGATGCAAACAGCAGGATTTTAAAGTTGACAATGTTTAAAAACTCATTTTTAACCATATTTTTAAATGTTGTGAGCAGCAGAGCAGACAGTGTTTTGTAACACTAATAACAAACCCATCCATTTATTTAATCTTTTGTTGTATCCCAAGTTGCTTGATAATTTTACCTATTAGGCTGTCAACTGGAAATAAAATGAAATGAGTTACAAGAGGCTCTATTTATTTTTTTAATTTTTTGTTTACTTAGTTAATGCATGTAAAGTTAATGTATAACATTAATCTACCTTTACGGTGTTCTTTAGAGTTATTCTAAATTGTAGTTGATTTAATGAAAAAGAAATGTTTTTTCTTTTTAACCCTCTTTTTAACCTTTTTAACACATATCTCTTTAAGATGTGAGTATGTGTTTATCAACTGAGCCTACAGTGCTAAACTTTTAATACGTATGAAATGACATATGACTGACAGTGTGTATTTATTCACTGTTTAAAGCACAGCAACACAAGGTAGATGAGATAATTATATACATAACAGAAAACAAAACAGGGAAACCTGATCACTTAGAGTGTGCAAAAGTACAAGTGGGGAGGTCAGTCTCTTCACCACAGGCACTCATGCATAAAATTGTATGCTACCTAAAATTAAAAAGTTAATTATCCTAATATTACACCTCGCAAGTAAATTTGTCTACTTATTATTAGGTGCTCCTCATGGCTACTTTTCTCTAGTCATAATAACTTGCAGATTCAGTGATGGTTGCTATTTTCTATTTGCTAATACAGTATATGATTATTGGAGTCCTTGGAATCCTGACTTAAACTACTTAAACAGAAGTGAACCCTTAAAATTCAAAAAGTAAAATTCAAAAAGTAAAAAGTAAAAAAGTCCACTTTAAATAAATAAATAAATAAAAACCAGTTCTCCGTTACTTCAAAAATCATCTGGAGTTGTTCCTTTTCACCCCTGTATGTTACAAGGACTCTCATTAACATTGGATAGTGTGTATGTGTGTGTGTGTGTGTGTGTGTGTGTGTGTGTGTGTGTGTGTGTGTGC
>OMKZ01000745.1:0-12549 GCA_900302535.1 Neoniphon sammara
CCCTCGGAAGAGCAACAGAGATTTCAGAGCAAGACAGAGGGATGGAGAAAGACAGGGGAGAGAGAGAGAGGGAGAGAGAGAGAGAGAGAGAGAGAGAGAGAGAGAGAGATGGGAAACACTGCTGGCAGAAACCCCGAACCAGAATTCTCTCAACCTAGCATCTCCTGTGGTTTGACCCATGAGAACAGAGGATGGGAAAGGAGGAGGTGAAAGAAAAAGAGAAAGAAAGGAGGCAGGGTTACCAGCTGAATCCCTCAGCAGAACTCCACTGACTACAAATTTTCGGCTGTATTGTTTCTCCTGCTCGGTTTATAGTAGGGATGGGAAATGGAAAAAAAGAGTGTTTTAAATGAATACTGACTTTAATTTAGCTATTGACATTTTATTTACATATTGGCACATATCACAGACAACTGAAGCAATATATGACCTCTAGTGACCCAGTAGGAATTGGATATAAAGTAGCTAATCATGAGTATGTGGTCACCCTTTGGCATCACAACAGCTTCACAGAAGTCTTGGTTTGTGTGTAGAACTGTAGCATCTAAGCTGCTAAATGTGCACTATTTAGAATTACATTGAAGACTCAACTTTTGTTATAATTACAAAATTTAATGGTTGAGTCTGTCCCCCTGAATTACTAAAGCAGGTGCTAACCAGTTGCATGCGCAAAGAAATAATGATTTAGTGAGTGATTTACTAACAGCTGTCATTTGAATGAGCTCCATCACAACTTTGGCGCAATTCACCAGTTAGAATACCACAGTTGCTTGGTGTAGGGTGTATGTGTACACAGGGTGTATGTGTAAGGTGTAATGTGTAATGTGTATGTCTCCTCATGAAATGAAATAAAGTTCATTGTAATCAAGTCCCTGCCTTTGATTAGTGGGGTATGTGCTTTTTAGATTGCACAATGGGAATTGACAAGCATAAATAGGGTAAAATAAATAGGTAGATAAAAAAAATAATAATAATTTACACATTTGTGCTTAAATCCAGAGTTAAATAAGCTGTTTTTCCTTTAGCAAATCAGATGCAAGCAGCTATTTTAATAATTGGAATAATCTCCTCCTTCAGTTTTGCATTTTTAGCTGACACACCTTAAAATACATATTCATCAAGTGTAAGGCACTAAATATTTGTATCCTGGTGTCCACCTTTGATCGCACCAAAATTTATATGTGCACTGTTGATAAATCAGAAATGTCACATTTTCCACACAGAGTGCCATTAGCGCCACCGCAAACCTTTAGTACATCAGGGTGATTCTGTTCTCATTACTGGCCGCACTAATTGATAAATTCCAGGCTTATTCCATGTTTTTTTTGTCAGTTTTTTTACAGTTTTGTCTAAAAGCCACCTAATTCCATCAACTCTAAATTTTGCATAGTGCACCTTTAAATGTTGGTCTAGCTCTGTCAGTGAGCTTTAATTTGCAACTTGCAATTTGTTCCCCTACATCGATGTAGTTTGTCTCTGTTTTCCAGACTGTTCCCATTTGCTACATTAAATACTTATGAAGTATTCATGACTAATGGTTCTGCAGTTCAGGAGCCCTTTTTAAGTCTGTAAATTGTCTCTTGTTGCTTTGAAAACTCAATTTGGTGATGTTCTTTTAAAGCTGACTACTAATTGGCATTCAATCTGATGTGACTCACCTGTGTGGCTGCCTCTACAGTTGTGATTTAGCTACTTCAAAGCCGAAGTCCATTTTCACATGGCGATGATTCCTTTATTTTGTCAACCCCCTGTATTTTATGTAATTTGTTCAATCAGCTCAGATTAAAAGCAACAAAAGCAGAATATATTGCCTCTGTATGAGGCATTGTGCGCACAAATTATTGAAGGGACCCACATTCACACAGATATGTCCCAACACAAATCAATTGAAAACTGTGAGCTAATGGAGAGTTCAGAGATGATAAAGCCTGAGATGAAAGGAACCTGACAGCTTTGTAATAGCTGCAATTTCAAAAACGACAATACATGTGCATCAGAATAAAGCCAAAATACTGGAACTGTGCCGACCCGAGGTACAGATGGCACAACGCCTCCTCCCTTTGCCAGTAATAGCTGGAGCTGAGCATCAAGAGTTTCTCCAGATTGTTCAGCCTTGTCTCTTCAAAGATCAATCATCTTCAGAGCTCTGTGCACAAACCTATGTACATACAGCCAGCTCCATACATTATGAAACAGAAACTGAGAGAACGCAACACAAAAGTGGCTGCAGTGTTGGGGTTAATTGCATGTTTTAACACACTTTCCACACTGCACCACATATCACAGTATGACATTACTGCCAATCATATTCCAAGGCATATCATACTTTTTGAGTTGTTTTTTTTTTCAAATATTCAGGTCATAAACCTACCTTTAAACAATTTAAGACAAATTGTAGAACAATATTTTCTTCAGGCACTATTTTCTGACAGAGATGTACATTCTGTCGTGTGAGTGCCTCTGCATGGAAAGCATTTCTGAGGTTGTCAGAGAGGAACGGAGCATTCATGTGCAGTCTTGTATCGCATAAATTGTGAAAACAAATTGACTATTTGGTAGTTAGCCTTCTTCTTCTTCTTCTTCTTCTTCTTCTTCTTCTTCTTCTTCTTTTAAAGCATAAAGCCAAACTACATCACCTTTTTCATGATGTATATTTCAAGAAAGTTTCAAGTCTCTGCAAGTTGTTTTGTACCATTTTGAAATGAACGGAAACAAATGGCTGCCTACAGGTAGGAAAAACACATCTTGTGGTCAGTAGTTATGTAAAGTATACATAAATTGCAGTAAATTGACTAAAAGAACCATGAAACACCGACACAGTTTGTCTCTATTTGATGATAAGCAATCACTAAAAAAATAGTCCAAAGAGTTTTTTTTCTTTGCATTTTTTATTCATGAAGTTTGAGTTGTCTATGGCGCTCTTTTCCTTGTCTGTTCAGCCACGGTGGCTTTCACTGCCACAAACTAACTTGTTACTTCTTCTATTTATTTCATTCTTGGGATTTTTCCCAAGAATGACCTACAAGACACAAATTTTGCAGTGCTGTGACTTTCCACTATAGAGTCTGATTTACAAGGACCGTTTATAGAAATCACCACAAATGCACCAACTTATATTGAATCAACTACCACAATTTAAGTTCTCTGTCATGCACCTTGAGATACCGGCTGATGACACTGATCACAATGAATATATTTGGGAATTTCAATCCAGAACTATTCTTCCAGCATGAAGAAATGCCATATGGGAGGAAATTGCTGCAAAGGTCAATACTGTCACCCAGGTGGCAGAATCAGTGGCAGTGGTTAAAAAAACAAAAAGTTGGCTTTATCTCAGACAATGCACAAAAGAGAAGGTGGCATGCAACGCCAGATCTGCCATGCAAACAGGTGGAGGTTCTTTGGGTGAATGACAGAGTCCAACTCTCTCTCAGTGAGGAGCAGGTGGTGGGGTTTGGAGCGGTTTCCGTCCCTTGAGGAGCAAACTGGCAGCACACAATGCTCCCTTCAAGGTTATACACGATACTGTAATTATCTCCTTTATTGCCTATATATTACATTTATTTGATCCCTCCTGTTAAAGGTACAGCATGTAGGATTTTAACTGAGTCAAAAGAAATGAAATATAATATTTATAACATGCTTTTTATTAGTGTATAAAAAAACTGAAATGAAGAATTGTAGTGTTTTCATAAAGTTAAGTAAAGTCTTTTCATCTACATAAGGTGCAGGTCTTGGTTTTATGTGGGCTGTCATCTTGCTTTGCCGTGTTTCTACAGTGGCTCAGACTGGACAAACTAACCCAAAGTACAGTCAGAGGCGGTCGCCATACAGGATCAAAGATAGCTTCTCAACCGTCTCTGAGCATATCTTTGGTACAGTTTGAGGCAAACACGTTTTTCACGTCACTTGCCGGTTAGTAGTGCAAAAGAAAACACATTTGGAAAGGGGACGGGTGGGGATTTCTGCCGTTTTATTGCATTCTGCCTTGTAACCATTATTAAATCCTACACACTGAAGTATATTCTTATTCTTTCTAGATTTTGCTGATGATGAAGAGCCGTCCATCCTGACCCACCACTGCCATCAACTGAAAACAGCAGCAACTTGGACGAGGTCAACCGACATCTCCAAGATGAGCAGCAAAGGCAGAGCAGGTCTTGAAATGAGTTGCTACCACCAGCATTCTTAATGGAGGTCTGCTCACTTGCCACCTCTGTGTGGGGTATGGGTTGAGTTTTTCAGGGACTCATGCACCAACAAACTGGTGTGATCTCTGGGCTGGCTGTGATTATTGGGTCTTCTCTATGTATTTTTTCTTCTGTTTCTGTATACATGCTCATTTGCTGATGGGGATACCAGGGTGTGCAGTCACTTGCACCCACAGTATGGCTTTCAGTACCACGGACAGTTCCTTTGAGAATGCCTCCTGTGACATGCCAGCTAATGGGACAACTGTGTGCTGGAAGAAGCCAAAAGCCAGGAGGGATGGACTGGAAAGGAGCTTTGTTTCTGCAGGATTGGGTTCGTTGTTTTGTTGGCTCCATGCAGATTGCCTCGAAGCTCAGCCAGTAACTGCAGTTTGACATGAATTGGTAGCCTGTATAATATTCTCACAAATTGCATTTCTATCAACCCTTTATTAAGCGCATTTTGCCGTATCAAATAAAAATGGTTAATGGAAATGACAAATGTCTAATATAATCCCCACAATGTGACTTCAAGTTTGTAAGCTTGTTTGAGGTGGATGAACTTTTTTTTTTTTGATAAAAAGAAACGGCATAATTTGCAATGGAAATGCATTTGCCAAATAAAAACAGGACATGTATAGGATTTAATCACATCATCAGTTGCTCTTGGGAGATATCAGATGGGAAAGAGCAAAGCAATTCAACTGTAATTATGACAGTGCTAATAGATTCTGTCTATCTTTCCAAGACTTGGCACAACCATGTAGCTAGCAAACAAACTCACCTGTAGCAACCATCATGATGATGTAGTAGGATACGTCAACACTGGTGCTGAATTATTTACTTGCAATCATTTGTTCGCAATTAATTCAAATGTTTTATGGAAACACAGCTGTTTTCTTCTCCGTCGTGCCAAAAAGTGATTCCTGATTAAGAAAGACTTTATCCTTTCTCAAATGCACATCTATTCTTGCATGCTGACAAGAATGGCAACAGCATCTGTGTCAGTAGTGCCGCAAATGACTTAAGATGTGCTTTTCAAAGGTGTCAGATAACATATAATAACTACATCAGAACACCCTAAAATACATATGCATTAGGCCACACACATGCAATTTTTAGCAGTGACGCTTTTCTCTCATTTCATCAATCCAAATTTCTATTTCAGTACCTTGGTAAATAAGGAGTTGTCTTGTTTGCAAATGAAAAAGCCTGTGAGTGTATAGCAAATGTATGAGATAGCTTGAATCACCACACTTGTGGTATATCATTTGATGGTAGACAGTAGGAAAATGAACATATTTATAGGAAAATCTCACAGATTATTTATTACCTTGTGTGCCATTGAAACATCCCTCACGCTAGATTCACTTACAGTGTTTAGTGTCTTTTATGTACACCCTTTGTACATAAATTTGCATCTTTCATATTCTCACATTTTCTTGTTATATGTTGCATATGTATCCTGATATCTGTATATTTTTACATTTTACATATATTTATATATACTATAATTATATTTATATATTCATTGATTCTATTGATTTTATTTGATGTCACACTATTTGTTTTATTCATACTTGTATCCTATTTCTTTTTTTATATGCTTATGCAATGACCCAGTTTCTCTGCAGGGATCATTAAAATTTGATCTAATCTAATCGGAGATACATGGATTAAAAGAAATAGCACTATCAATCTTGCTTAAGTTATAGCTTACCTCCTGCACTGCCAACCTCCTGACTAGAGACAGGCTTGGGGCTTTCAGTCTTTTTTTTTTTTTTTTTTGAAGAAGAAGATTTTTGTCCCTGCATCATGACTTGGACATATGGCATTCAGTGTTTTGTAAGTTCTAACCTGTCATATTGGGGGCAAACTATCAGCCGCACAGCCATCAAAGATTAACACAATTATCCTTAATCAGCATCGAACAGGCTCCTAACAACCTGATCGCAGGATGACAGTCAGCCTGCTAATTTGCTAAGTAGCTGATAACCAGCTATCTGGCAAACTCTGTATTTCCCAAAGGTGGTGATGAGTTAATTGCCGACTTTTTTTCTGTTATTTTCACAAGTTTAGAAGAAGTGATGGGTACAAAGCACTCTGGCGGCGTGCCTACCAGCTGGAGAACAGTGTCGGTAAACTCGAGAGAAGCAACAAAGATGCTTTTCCTCTGCTAAGATGTGACAGTAAATCCTCCTGTTTCTTGTTGGTCTCAAAATGCATTATGGGTCAGTGTACAAAGCTTTTGCTTACAAGATAATCATGTCTGTCTGTCTCTGGCGGTGCCCACTTACTGGCAAAGGGATCACAAGGAATCAAGGGTAGATGGTTTACTGCAGGGTATGATCAGTGCCACTGAAACATAGTTGCGGAATTATCATGATTAGGGGTGACCCACTATGTTTAAATTGGCACAATGCTGGTGATTGCTTTACTGTGCTTTTTTTTTTTATAGCTCTTCTGTTATTTAAGTCTTTAATAGTCCTTAATGGGCTGCTAAGTTCCATAACCATGACATGGCATGCCTAAAACCCATTTCTAGTGTTCATTGCACCTTATATTGCTTTAATATATTTGCAATATATTGGGAAAATCTGTCAGTGTTGCTAGTGGAGCTACTTAGTGTTGCACTGGCTGTGTGTGTGTGTGTGTATGTGTGTGTGTGTGTGTGTCAACTTGCCTCAAACTAACGCTGAGCTCACAAATGATCTCTATTACATTCCTGTAGCTGCAGGTGGCGTGCAGAGCGCCAAGCGAGGATCTCGTGGCTGCAGCACGTTGAGTTGAAGCTGATCACATGCTTGGTGATTGTATTATTACAACAGGAATTTTTACTGCAGCTTCAGTGTGTTTCATCCCAAATACTTCACCGTGCAAGAGCTGGTAAAAACAGAGTAAAATGCCATTGGTTTGGGTTTATAAATGCATAAACATGCATGCAACACATTCGTCAGGACGCAGTGCATCTGCATCGGTAACAAATGACTTGTTTGTCGTGAGTGAACGTCCCTCAGAGAGCAACACATTAAGTTTGATCCTGGCATGAGCTGCTTGAAAGTGGTGATTAACAGGACAACTTTCTTGGCAACTGTGTCTCACTTTGTTGGTTCCATCAGGGTGCGTTGCCCCCCAAAACATTGCCTAGCCCATCATCCCCCCCTTTAACAGCTTGTGGATTAGAGTCAAACCCTTCCACGGGGAACTATTTAAAACTTATTTCACCAGAGCGAATTAGAAAACCCCTTTCATTTTAGAGAGATCGAGCTGGCACGGCGAGTGGGAAGAGAAAGCGGTAGACACAGAGAGACTTTGAACTGTAGATGATGGGCTTTTTAAAAGACAGATAGATAGACAGAGAAAGACAGACAGTTAGCCAGACAGACAGAGTCACAAAGGGCAGATTCTGCTGTCTGATTGTGGCATCTGACTAGTCACTGATAGCAATGAGAGAGAGAGAGAGAGAGTGAGTGAAAGAATAAATGGCACAGAGAAAAGGCAAGGGAGTGATGGGAGGGATAAAATGGGAGAGGGTACAGAGTAGCAGGGACAAAAAAAGATAAGACCAGATTGCAGACAGGAGGAGAGAAGAAGAGAAAGAGATTTTTGAGAGACACTGATGAAAAGAGAGACAGAGACAGGCAGAGAGCAAGAAAGAGTGGTAATTATAGAGATAAATACATGGGGGAATCTGTCTGAATCCCCACTGTTTAGAGCAGCTCCCTCTCTCTTTCTCTCTTTCTGTGTGTGCGTGTGTGTGTGCGCATGACTCAATGAGAGAGAGAGATATAGACAGAGAGGGAAAACAGACACATACATGTACACAGACACAGACATGTACTGAAAAAAAGAAAAATAAACAGGGGAGATTCAGTGAGAGAGAGAGAGAGAGACGCAAGCTCTTTCCATCCAATGGTCAAGCAAATTTAAAGCAAATTTTTCAAATGCTGCAAAAATAAAATGTGAATTCACTGAGTTTCCATCAGTTGGGGTGAAGAAGTCTCACTAGCTGGACCTTTTAAAAGCTTGTTATCATTCGAGGACAGGTGAAAAAAGAAAGGGAGGGAGAACTGTGTTTGTGGAACATTGTGCTGTTAGCCAGAGGCAAAGCTTCACTTCTGATAGCTAACACCGTGGATCAAAACAAGACTCCATTGAAACATGACTAGGCAAGCTTAGCTGAAGTTGGACTGTCACTGCAGCTTGAATCACTGAAACTGAAGAATTTCCACTCTGCTATTTCCTAGTGTGTGTGTTCATGTGCACGCAACTTCACGCACGAGATCGAGCATGGGGCAGCAGCCACACTGCCCACTGTCTGTTGATCTGATTACTTTAGTTCACCAAACAGCCTGCAGTTTGGTTTAGAGCTATTTTTTCAGTCTGAGATGTCTGGTCTAGTCGGGCACAGACCTCACTGATTGATTGATTGATTCAATTAATAAATGAATGATTCATTCATTCATTCATTGAGCTGTCATATTAATGCCCATTAATGCCATATTCAATTTCCTGATGAACTGATTGGTCTGTGTGTGTCTGTCTGCATATCTGTACATGACGGGCCACACTGCCGGCAGATGTACTTAAAAGATGAATTTCAGGCTCTGATTGGGTTTGGGTCCCAAATTTCCTGAGACCTGTCGGGCCAAATCGGGTAGGGCAGTTAACGGGCGTGGTAGGGCTTGGGCCAAAATTTCAGCCTGATGCTGAGCTCTAGTACCGCTGTTTCACATCTAATCATATCACTCTGACATGTCTTGATTTTGGCCCCGCTGACAGGTGGGGCCTAAGGGTGGCCATGTTGGTCCATCCGTCTGTCCATTCAAAACTTAACTCCATGCAACATATCTTTTAATCCATCCATCCATTGAAACTTGTGAAACTTCATTCATGCTCCTCAGAGGATGAACCCTGTCATTTTTTGCTGACCTAATGACCTTTCCTCTAGTGCCATCCTCAGGCCAAAATGTCAAGTTTGCACAGAAGATGAAACATGAAATGTAGTAAGTGATTTGTCAACATAGCTCTTGAGTGGATTCATACTCCCCAAAGCGGGATTCCTCTTGATTTTGTTGACCATATGACCTTTCCTGTAGTGCCACCCTTCAGTGAAAATTTGATATCCTAAAATCTAGTTTGTGGATTGCCATGAAATTTGGAAAGCAGATTCATGCTGCCCAGAAGATGAATCGTATCAACTTTGGTGACATAATGACCTTTCCTCTAGCGCCACCCTCAGGCCAAAATGTGCAAACCTCATTCTACCACTGCTTGCAGTCCCCCAACATGCACCAAGCCAGCAAGGTACCAGCAGTGGAGAGCCTGGACTACATTCAAATGAACAGGTGGCACTTTGAGTCTGGTTAAGTGACCTAAGAAACATGAAAGAATTTTCCAGTTTTTGCATTTATTCAGGTCACAAAACTTTTGCATGCTGGTTGGAGGAAACTTACGAGATGTGTTTATCCCCAACTTCAGTGGTGCTCAATCATTTTCTTAGAAGAGCCACTCAATTAGAGGACCATCACTCAAAGAGCCACAAATCTTTTTAATTGTCACTGTCAACTTTAACAATTGCATTATGTTCATGAAATTCATAGTCATTACTCACAGAGATGATATATTATTCGCTTCTTTGTAATACATCTTATTTCCACGCTGCCACCTGTACCATGCATGTACTTTGTATTTTCAATGATATGATGCGCTTTGATTTTCACTTTATGCAAACCACACCACATTTTTCACATTGCCATCTTATGCTTGTACTTTAAATTAACTTCAATGGGGTTTCCCATCAATCTTTTAAATTGTGGTGGCCCTCCACATTTAAATTTATGCTGCTACAGTTTCACAGAGTTTCACTTTAGTTAAAAAAAAAACTGACATTATTGTTAAGACTATTTTAGCAGTCTTTATGGTCATACTAGCTGCTTCCTCTCGTGTATGCCAGGCTGTCACTCTTCTTTGCTTTGCTGCTACACACACCCACCTGTCCCAATGCATGGTTCATGTATAGATTATAAAATTGATCCAAAATCAATCTCTCCCAGCTGCTATCAGGTTATGTTCTCTGTCAGACACTAATGGTCTCTTAGCCGTAAAAACAAAAATGAAAATTCAAATTCTTTTTTCCAAACTCATGTGTGTTAACATGAGTGGAGCGCAAATTTCATCATGTTTCCCTGTTCAACATTAGTCTCTACTGGAAACTGTCACTTTAGATACAAACAAGTGATTTTGTTCTTAAAAAGTATTTTAACTTCTAATTGGATCAAAGTGAGCCTTTCTTAATGGCAGCCATATTGCATACTGTCTGAAAACCATACAACTGTGGCTCCTAATACATGGGAGCAACAGCAGTCATGGGACCATTCATGTCAAGACCTGTGTCATTATTGATGCATGAGAAGTGTTTCCATTACTCTTTATTGCATAATTTCTTCATTGTCAAAAAACCTTCCTGCTGCAGTATTCTATCAAGTAATCTATCTATTCTGTTCTATCATATGACCATGACAGGCACTTGGTACATGGCAGTGACATGCATGGATGATATTTCCATCACTATTCAACGCGTGCTGAAGTTTTTGCTATAATTTTGATTGAAATTGGGTGTTTCCATTCAGCTTTTCTAATTTGCAATATCATAACTCAGAAGAATACGTGGATAGAAATCCAGCTATGAAGAGAGAGAGAGAGAGAGAGCGAGAGCGAGAGAGAGTATTTTTGACAGGGCTGCCTACTTGGTGCACTGTTACTTGGCAATGAGGAAAGATGTGAAAAAAGAGAAGGCAATCAAAGGAGTGATTTTGGGGAGGCAGGATGGAGAGGTGGAAATAAAGAGATTTTTAAGGTGAAGAGGAGCAGGGAAATTGCCTTCGGCCTTCCTCAGAATCCTGCCTGGAAAATAGACGGAAAAGAGTTTCGGAAGTTAATGTAAAGGACACAGACACTCAAAGCTTCAAATGGAAATCCCTAGCTGCATGTTACCCCTGTGATCTGATCACCTAGCATTTGTGTATGTATACTCAAAGTTATTTACATAGTGTATATATTCAATGAAAGTCAAGAAAAAGACAGCGCTCCAATCTGTAATGCATTTTATTTATTCATTTATCCATTTATTCATTTATTTATTCATTTATTTGTTTATTTATTTATATAAAATTACCAGAAAATTCAATCAATACACATTACATGTAAACAGAGTTCATGGATCTTAGGGTCATGGAAGTCCATTCAGCATACAGTCAATGGACTGTAACTCAATAGACCTTTTTCACAGCAGCCACTTTGACATGAAATGGCAGTTAAACACAGGTGTTACTATTGATTGAAAATTGAAAACTGATTGAAAATAAATACAAAATACTGATCTTGGCATAAAGACGTTTTACATGCAAAAATTATATGAGTTCCTTAGAAAGCTCTTATCTCCAGTTCTGACATTATGTTGGCTCTGTGACTGACAGCTGGCACTATCTACTCTTCATGCATAATATGCTGAATGACCCCAGGTCCAAGTCAAACCATGGCACGGCATAACAAAAATACACAGAGAGTCAATACAAATCTGTTTTGCTGTATTCTGCTGTATTGTTCTATTCTATTCTATTCTATTCTATTCTATTCTATTCTGTAAAGTTGATATATATTTAGAGGCTTTAGTGTGATAGCAGCAGAATGTTTCCGACAACAAAGCAGCTTTTCTAGTGGAGAGAATGTGAGCATTAAACTATGAATACCAAATTCACTGCTCCATCTTTGCTCTCTTCAATCTCATTCTCTTGCTCTTTCTTTATGAGCGAGATGCTCTCTTCCCTCCCTCCCTTCATCTGCCCGAACTTTCCGCCCTCTCTTTTAGACCTGCAACTCTTCCTCTATCTCTCTATCGCTCCTCCTGCCCCATCTCCCCTCTTTCTCCTTTTGTCTCTCTACCTTTCCTCCTCCTCTCACTCTCTCGCTCCGTCCCTCTCTTTCTCTCACTCCCTCAAGCATTTGGTAAAGAAAGGCTGATTTTATGATCGCACCGAGAGGCTCCTGAAAATTATTTCCCTGATTTGTCGCGGCCTTCTTTGCCCTCCTCTCACGACGCCACCGCCCCTCGCAGAGGCATTTGATCAAACAATACCAGTCCAATCCAATAAGATGGCATCCTAAGCCAACGATGTGTGTGTGTGTGTGTGTGTGTGTGAAAAGCTGACGTTCTGCTGAGCAGTATTGGCATCCACAAGGGCTTTCTTGGTCTGTGTGCAGCCAGACATACTAAGAGCGAGGGAGAAAACGGAGCGGGGAAGAGATTGGGAGACAGAGGGAGGGGAGGGAAAAGAATTGAATAAGAGAGAAAAGACAG
>OMKZ01000748.1:0-12828 GCA_900302535.1 Neoniphon sammara
TGATGTCGAGGATGCTAAAGTACTGCTAGGCAAGTTGATCTATCTATAATATTACTAATATGTTGTATTTTGCTGTCAGAATCCTGCAGAAAGCTCTTTGTTTTAAAAGTCATCCCCATAAATCAAGAAAAACAAAAAACTATTAAGATTCCCATTTTCAAACATTTTGTAAGTTTCCAATGCATTTTAAATGACTTAATATGGTCTCATGGTCATAAAACAGTTTGTTCATATAAAGGACAATGTTATTTTTCAGCAACAGAACAAAAAGACAGTTTGGAGATTTCTGCAGGTCACTGATAACATTTTGTGTATGTCATTTAAAACAAACAATAATTTGGATTTCTTTTGCATGACTGACTCTTGTGTTGTTGATTCTAACCAGAGAAACAATGTCAACCATTTCAACTCGCCATTAAGTCGACAGTACAGAGTTGAGCTCCCCAAAAACTTGACCACCACGGGCTTCTGTGTAGTTCAGCGATTCCTAAACTATGGTTTGTGATGCAGAATTAGGCTTCTTTTGTACATCCCTGTATGACAAGAATATTTGTGTTTAAATGAGCCTCAGACCCAGGTTTAGAAACAAAATTGTTTAAGTTTACTTCTGACCTTAAGGGGCTGATATACTTCAAAACAACGGACATCTGCTGACGTCAGTCGCTGACGAAATTTACGTCACGCGGACCCTCGCGGACACGCGGACGCGCAAAGTATAACAGCCCCCTAAGAAGTTATCAAAGTTAAAGATTTGCCTCTGAGTTCACAAATGTATGAGGTTTGTGAAATAACCTGTTGTTCAAGGATCAAATTGATGAGGGTTTTCAGGACTGGGGCTGGGTTTAGTTTACATTCAGTTCAGGAAGTTTATTTTCTTTATATTTCAGAAGTGAATTGACCTGTCTTTTTTTGCGCACACCGCCCTGTTGCTTTCCAGTGGAATTGTTATGTTCTTCATTATTTTGTAGTTGCTTTGATCACATCCCTGATTATTTTCTAGATATAGAGTTTTTGGGGCATCTCTCCTCTATATGAAGCATTCATGACAACTGGGAGCTTTTCTTCTAGATTGGAGGTCAGAAAAGTTCTAGTTGCCAGTTGTCTTCAATGCAGTGCAATTCCCCATGTGAAGCCCACTGCATGTTGCATGGTTCTGATACGGAAGCAGGATCTGTTCCATTTTTTGTCTTTCTGAGGTTTACAACTGCACTACAACATGTGTTGTACATTTGTTGTACAATACAGCACATATTGTAGTGTACTCTAGACTTGACATGTTGGACCACAACTGAATGGTACAAATGGCTGTATGCTAACAGAAACAAAATGTAAAGAACTTTGCTTAAGGTTCTACAAAGTACTTATAAGATCTCAAAAGGTTCCACTTGTTAATAGAACCATTTTATATTTTGTGCAAACTAGAAGTTTTAGGTTTACCTTTTGCTGGTGTCAGAGTTTGCGTGATTTAACATGGAGGCCAATGAAGACCCTTAATCGAGAGCTGACGGTCAAACTTAAACTGTGAGTCCACAGCAAAAAAAGATGGTTATTGTCCCAATATCCACACTAGTGACTGTATTGTGCTCTTAGCAGAATAATTTTTGGATCAGTATAGTCCTTTTCTCCAATTTGTTGTTCTTAAATATTACACTAGTGCTCTGCTCTGTACCACCACTGTTATTTTGATGAGGCTTTACTAAGCCTAAGTAGAGTAGAATCGAATGTGGAGTTCTTCAGAGAGGTGGCTCTCTGTTTGCCCAGCACCCCTTCAGTCTCTGTCTATCCATGTCTCTGTAATCCTTCCTTCCCTTTTTGTTGCTCTAGTTGTTGAGAAGTTTTGCCATATAACTTTTGGGCTGCTTGGGAACTGCTACCATTGCTGCTTCCTGGCTACACGTGCTCCCATCTTGCATGCTTCAATCCTGGCAGTACACCGTAGTTCTCTTGCTCTTGATTTAGATCCTTTTTTAATCTCCTTCTTTGTCTTACTGTATGTGTATGGGTGTGTTTCTCTATCTCTGTAGCTGAAATGGCCTTGTATAGACCTGTAGGTTTTATACTGCAGTTTCTATGTCCTTTCTCTTTGGATTCTCACTGTGTATCTGATTGTCTCTTCCTAGGCCTCCATATCTGATTGGTTTTAGATACATTTCCATCCAACTGTTAAGTGAATTTGTTTGCAAATTTTTGAAATGTAAAAAAAAAAAAAAAAGAAGTGAATTAGCTGCATTTGCATCAGCTGATGTGAATAAATCTGCTACCTCAATGGCTGAATGGATAAAAATACATGCATGAGAACAAATGGAAGAAGAGTACTCTTTGGGACATCAGTCTCTCCAAAGCCACAGTAAAACTGATCCAGTCTTCCCAAGCTTATGTCATACTGTTCAAAATGCTTTTTCCATTGCTATTTATCATAGAATTTCTGTATAATGAAATTCCAAAACCTCTTCAAGCAAGCGCAAAAACATGAAAGTTTGAGGAAACTGCAGCAGTTTTCAGTTTTTCTAACACATCTTAATTTTCATAAATTATTTGGATGGAGCTTTTTTCTGTCTCTCTCTTTTTCTGTGCCTCTTTCCTTTGTCTATCTAATTGTAACTTCAGCTGCTTAATATAGAGCCTGAGTAGTTCCCTCGCTGCCTAACCTACGCTTAAAACTTCTCCACCTTTTCCTCTTGTTTCTTTCCCTCCCTCTCTTTCTGCTTGTAACTCCAATCTTTTATTCCTTCATCACATCTTTCTCATTTTCTTTGACTCCATTTTCCCTTCTACCTCTTCCTCTTTGCCGTTTCCTTCACTTTTCCCTGGTCCTTCTCTTGCTCCTCCACTTCATTCTCTCCATCCATGGTCCATCCCTTCCTCCCTCTTGTTTGCGTAGGCCTGACCAGTGAGGGCGGTGGTCAGGGCGAATCCGAGGTTCTGGATTGGTTAGCAGAAGTGGAGGAGGGCGGCTCTGATTGGCTTAACAGCTTCTTCACTTTCCTGTATGGTATGATAAACCCCCTGGAGCCCTTGGAAGAGGAACATGGTACTTCAGGAGGAGTCGTGGAGGAGCGGGAGGAGGATGAGGAAGAAGAAGAGGGAGGGGTCAGGAGAAGAGCAAAAGATGATGGAAATCAGGGGCAGAAGATTGTCATAGTCGGCCTCCATAACCAATAGCCACGTTAGTGCTAGTGCCCACCTACTACAACCGCTCAGTAATCTACTACTGCACTTGTTTTCTAAGCTTTTATAAAGGAACGCGTATTTTTAAAACAACGTTTCTCTCAACCCAACCTATTGTGTAGAAAAAAGGCACCTTTTGAAGCCAAGTACTTCCCTATAGTATTGTACTCTGCTTACCTTTACAGACTTTGGCATCTTAACCTAGCCAAAACCTTTGGATATGAATTTCTTCACAATCATTTGAGAGACTTGGGTTACAGGCCCTGTGAGCCACCTTATGGGTCCCAGCTTAGTTCTTGAAGAAAAGCTGAACTGCACTGAACGTCTTGGACAAGGTTCTGTCAACACAGCATCCCTTAAACTCTGAAAAACCCTAAAACTTGATATTTTCTTTGCTGAGATGAGGACATTTCACTCAGGAACACTTTTTAAAAAGCCTCTTTTGAACCTCGATTTCTCTTTTCTACAAGTTATTCATGAATTATGTGCACAGGCCTGTCGTCAGCAGCCAATGACACTAAACAAACATGCAATGATCAGTTGCACTTGGACAACTGCTTGGTTGTTCCATCCTCTTACTTACTGTGTACTCCTGCTGCATGCCATAAAAAAGTGACCCTTAAAGCATTTACAATTTCACTTGGACTACTATTTGTTGTCAAGTTGGCAGTGGACATTTGTTGGATGTTTGGTTTTAATTCACGAGTTATCAATTTAATTTGTGACTTTGTATTTTGTTGAGCTAAACTGATGCATTCCATCCTTCAGGCCATTGTGTACTTCCTTTTGTTGTTTGATTGTAGTTGGTTGATTTACACCATTTGTCAGCTCAGTTGCAGTATATACCCATTTTCATCATAATGGCTCCATCCTCATCTTTTAAATGTAATAAAAGCAAAGATATTCACCTAGTTGTCAAATGATAAGGCCTTTAAATTATTGGTTGTGTAATACATAGTTTACATATGCAATTGTAAATTTCTGAACTTAGTGCAGGAAAGAGCATAACATAAGTTGATTGTAGAAGCATACTTATGATCCTTAGTGATGGTAACTTCTATTTGGTAGTTCTGGGTCATTACAGAGGCCAACTTGTGAGGGTTCACAGGGTTGATCCCTTGTCCAAAGTGTCCTTGAGCAAGGTACTGAATCCCCAACTGCTCCAGGGGTGGTGCTTTTAGATCACTGACATGACATCTTGATATTTCCAGTTTGTTCGTGTTGTGCCAGTGGGACGTGGACTGAAATATGAGTCTTGTCAAAGTAGAAGGGCCTTACATAAGATTGAGCAGAGCTATTCTAAACAATAAGTCAGAAAGAAAGAGAGTCATGCTGAGAGAGAGGCGAGGAGAGAAAGTGTTTGTACAAGCTTGGGGAATAGAGCTGAAACAAATGTGAATATTAATGTATGTGAGAGTGTGGGTGTGGGTATCCATATGTCTACAGGTGTGTGGGGAGCCAAATGTAATGGAGGCAGGGATGAGTCATGAGTTACAATCTGGCTAGTCCTGTTCATGGCTGGAGTGATTCCAATTCCACAATAGCTTTACTTATTAGAGATAAGCATTTCCTTACAGGTGTTTAAGCTCTATATTTATTGCACACTTTTTGATACTGAACATAGGTATATTCAACTGGTTAGACTGGTGAGAATGGCCTCGCTCACCAGGCCATTGTAAAAAAGATGAAGCATTGGTGTAGAATGAGGCTAAAGTTGCTATATCTGCAATCTAGTTGCCTAACAGCAGAATATATTTATCAGTCCTGCTGGCTCATTCTGGGTTGATGAGCTGTCCTGATCCCATGTAATGTACTTGTTCTGGTAATCCCAACTCACAACATTGTGAAGGCTTAAGAGGAGGACGACTTGTGAAGGTGGTAATGGAACCATACTGATTTGTACAAAAATAACATGGCATGTAGAAGCTATATAATTTCTATAATGCCTCTTAAGCCCTTATAGGTAAAATCCCATATACCATGGTCTGGGTGAATATTTGTTTCTGATTGGCTAGAGGGTGTGCAACAGTTACTTTAAAACCATTGTGATGATTTTCCAGCAGTTAAAGGAATGCGTCAATGTCCGACTTACCTAGACTGAGACAAAATGTTCAATGCCATTTTCACCTCTATATGTCCACTGGTTCAGTTCAGATGGGTAGCATTTTGTGTTAGCTTAGCATAAAGATTTGAAGTCTACAGGAGTCATTAGCCTAGCTCTGCCAAAGTGAAAAAAATAAACCTGTACCTTTAAGAACCTGTTCTAACATGTATTTCAAATGCACAATACACTGTGTAAATAAGACAGCTTCCTTTGATGGAGCTAGGCTAATTACTCCTGTAGACTTGAAGTCTTACTGCTAAGCTAACAAAAAATGCACAAAAAACCAAACCATTGGATGTACAGAGGTGAAAATGGTATCGAACAAACTGTCTCTGTCTGGTTAAGTAGGAAAAAGGGCATTTTCCCCAAATCATTGGAGTATTCCTTTAACATTGGCATAATGTTAACACCAACACAGAGCTAGCCAAGCCATTTTTGTGTGGATATGTGCCGTATTTAATGCATTTTGGCAAATCCATGATGTACACACTGCAGTGGCTCCAACTTGATAACATTAGCCGAATCAGCTGGTAGTGTTTCAATTGCTAGGCTGTCTGACCTGTATGGAAATAAACATTCAGAGCATATCACTCCCTAAAGTAACTAACCCTCCCTATTTTTTCATTGCTGACAAGTGGCCATGATATAAGCAGGATAATCCACTCTGAGGTGTGTGTTAAAGACCTGCAATGCACTCAACAGAGGCAGCCACCCTCTGCTTTGTGTCAGGTGATTCTTTGCCTCAACATCATTAAAACCCTTTAATGCACACCTCAATGTGGATTGACCCTTGCGCGTTACATATGTATGTGCTGAGCGTGACACTGATCCTTTGCCAGAGGCCAATCACATGTAACTCTACTGAATCAAGTTCCTTTGAAGTTGTAAACAGCATGAACTATAATTAGACTACTTTGTTTGGTGACTTCTGATGTATTACTTCTTGCATGTGAGCTTGTGGTCTAAATTGCTTGACACTTTGTGATTGACTTGATGCATACTGGATGCCCACTCTGAAACCAAGTTCATGGTGGATAAGGATTTTCAATCTGGCAGTTCAGACTGCATATTTGCTTTGACTTGCATGTCATAAAGGATATTAATTTACTTTTGTTTTACTGTCACAATTTCTGTTCATGTGTGCATTAACGTTGAACAGCCGAGGAGAAAGGGGTACATGAAGAAAGGAAAAAACACAGACACAAAGGTACTACACCATATCTGCTGCGCTTATTGCCTAGCTTACCTCAGTGGTTGCTGCTGGGAGAGAGGAAACAAATACTCCTCACTTCTCCTGCCCTAGACTTACCAGGCAGTCCGTGGTTTCAAACCAGTGACCATATAGTCACAAGCCTAAAACTGTATTAAGCTATCATCAGTGTGTCAGTGTTAAGAGGTTTGAGTGCATGGTTTCATGGTGAAGGGAGCCAGGAACAAAATACTTCTAGATGGAATTGTAAAAGATTCTGTTATATTGATGGTGGATCCCTTATTGTATAGTATTGTCTGCAAGAAGAATTTCACAAGAAGCCAACAGTAGTGGCATGTTTTGCCAAATCTGGCTATTCAGTGACAGGTGAAACACTGCTGTATATTCTTCTGCGTGTGTTCCCAGTCCAGCCAGAAGATCCAATCCCTAGGTTCAAGAGGAGAGAGAGGACGAAAGCAGGAACCAGAGGAACTGAGTATCTGGCAGGAATGAGAACAGCGTCTCTAGGCAGTGGTGGGCAGCTAGCTTTGGCCTGCTAGCTGTGAATTTTCATGTCAAAAGTGGCCATGCATGGGAGCTTCGACAATTGAGAGAAAAGGGTGATTTGTATTATGCTTTAGCGCTAGAATGAGTCACTATTAAGCCCTGTTTGCACGAATAAAACTTGTTGCTTGCTTTACAGATCTGCCGCATTTTCTGGCTCTGAATCCAACTTCGGATCACCGTTTAGTAAGATACTGGATTGAAGCTAGAGTTAAAAATTCAAAGGCAAATTCTGCTTAGCTTCATTGTTGTCTTGATGTGGCATTTGTGTAAATTTTTGCTTAATGTTTGCTTTCAGTCATAGGCTTTTGTCTGTTAGCTAGGTCATCTGGCACCGGTGTTCCTCTGCTATATAAAGGCCATTTTGCAAGGGGCTTGTTAGCTCTGACTTGAGACCTGCTGTCTTAAGGCTGAGACAAGCTTTGTGTTGTTGCCACTGGGGGTTAGTAGTCCGCGCAGCTGCTTCAGTGGCTTTGCCCTCCACACCGAATGTAACTCATCATGGATGGATGAATGGCTAAATGTGTAAACGGATGGATTGCTCAGCAGCACACAACGGCTTAGCTATTCCATGTAAAGCATTCCGGTTCCAGTGTTGTAACTTTGTTGTCTTGTTTGTGTGTAACATCAGACGAGAAACCAGGAGATGCAGCCAGGAGGGGAGCTAAGAAAGGTATCGTCCTGCCAGCCTGCTGCATGGAGCTCTGCTCTGTTACAGTGTGGCCCAGACTCATAAAATGCTAATGGGTGAAGTTTTAGCCACTCACAAGTCATTGTGATCTTGGTTCCTGTTTAACAGATATGGATTAAACCCATCTTGATTCTTGAAAAGGTTCTTGGTGTAGGACAAGGTGACATCCATATCTGTTACAGTAGCCTGGCTTGGTGTTTGTTTTACCATTTAGACAAAGTGCGTCATTAACTGTACTATACAAAGAATAATGCAAAAAAAAAAAAAATGAACAGCATGCTTGTATATTTTTAAGGATTTGTGTTGTTTTTCAGTACCGGAAGATGGTACTAATGTACTTTGCTGTGTCATGGTGTGGTACTGTAGTTTTTCATTATAACACAACTTGAAACCCAGATTAGCGTGACCTTCCTCCTAATGAACTTCCCTAAAACCAGTGTAAAAGATCCTCTAATCGCATCTTGGCTGATCTAAAATTGCTCTGAATCCTATCTATCATTGTTTTCTACAAAGTATACTCACCGGTTCGAGGAGAAAGGGGATGCAGAGCATGACATGGCCTTCCCCCCCAATTAAATTGATCTTACACTGAGTAAAAATGATCTTAATTGGTCTACAGGTGCGCCTACGACTGCCTTCTGCATGGTGAAGACCAATAACACACTAAATCTAAGAGTGTAGCATGGTCTTCTTGCCATAATAATGAGTGGCGTAAAACCAAACATTGTTATCGTACATCCGTCCCAGAAAACCCTCTGACCAGGGACGTGGGCTGGAAGTTGCGGGAGGCTCTGAAACAGCAGCTGGCCATAATCCATGAACGCGTAGAGGCCAAGAAGATTGCCAAGATGGCCCTGGCTGAAGTCAGAGAGCTCCTGGCCAAGGAAGAGGAGGAGAAGGTCTTGGATCTGAGGAGGGAGGAGATAGCGGCCAAGGCAAGGGAGAGGGTGGCCGCCAGGCTGAAGGAGGAAGAGGAGAAAATAGAGAGAGACGAGATGGAGAAAGCACTGGAGAAGCTCAGGAGGGAGAAAGCAAAACAGCATCAGGAGAAAAGGGTAGAGGGCAACGAGGATGAGAAGGAGGGGGAGAAGAAATCAAAGAAGGGAGGCGAGAAAGAGGACAAGAAAGAGAGAAAGGAAGAGGGGGAGGGAAAGAAAATGCAGGAGGAGGACAAGGGGAAAGGGAGAGAGTCAGCCAGAGAGAAGGGCAAAAAAGGCAGAGCTGAGAAATCTGACAGAGGAGGCAGGAAATGAGGTCAGAGGTCAAACCTGTAGTTCAAATATCAACCCTGTTGGCACAGGAAGCCACCAATAGAGTTAAAAAAAATCTAGAGTGTGCACTGATGAAATTTCCTGTTCCTCTCCATGTGCCGCCATTTGAATCGGATGCTCTTCTCCAGATTCAGTGGCAGTGATTGATTGTTCCCTTGTGTGTTCTGCCACCTAATGGATCAATTTATTATCAAGCCTATCACTCTTGCCACTTGAGGGGCAGTAATGGTAAACCTCAGTGATTCAACCACGACTGAATTTCAGTGAGAAAGAAGCATCGTTGTCTTGTGGGTAAAAAACAAAACAAAAAAACAGGTGTAGTTTTCTGTCTCTAATGGTGCTGTAGTTGTGAGACGGCATTGGAAGTGCTGTTTACGATGGCAGTGCTCACTCTAGATTTTTAACTCCATTATGCCAACATAAAGAGAGAGGGGTCTAGGGAGCCGCCCCCTGGTTATAGGGGTGGGAAACCCCTAATGGAAATGGCAGCCATTATCAGAACATGTATAGCTGTATAGTGATGTACCCAACTTTTAACTCTGTCCTCTTAAATGTAAGATGAAGGAAAACTGGAAAAGGGAGGGAGTGGACAAAGGTAGAAGTGAGGGGCGCAGACCAAGGATAAGGGCACAGGTTGGGAAAAAAAATTGCAGTGTGCTTAAAAGCTTTATAGTCAAGTGTAATGTAATTTATATGTCTTGATATTCGTAGTTAGAGCTGACAAGATTGAAATCGGTGTGCTAACAGGCCCTTTTAGTTCTCCAGCACTTACAAGTAGACATTATTGTTTCACAAAGATATTTGTTTCATTGTATTACACCAATTTACGGAAGACTTTAGTTTTTTCTAAACCTAAAGAGATTTACATTTCAGCACCATGAATGTGTTGTTATCCTGCTTTTGTCAATAAAGTTTCCAAATCCATGTAGGTCCATGTTGTAAGCCAGCATTTTCTCTGCCTGGGTCCGTCAGAGTAGAAGGGATTGGATGTATACTGTCTGATTGTGTGAGTGAAACATTTAGAAATCCTATTGCAGTCATGAAAGTTGATTTAGGGATGATTAATAAACAAAATTCAGCCCCTATCCACCAGTTTCCTACACTTCTACAGGGTGCCTTCTCTCTTTCACTTTGCTGTTGATCTGCCGTGCCTTGTTGTACTGTAGACCACTTTCTGGACATTCAGCATCTGATTTTAGCCCGATATCGTCATCGCAGGCTTAATGAACAGAGTCACAGAAGGCTGAACATGAGGTTTTCTCTGGTTTGTAAATTCTATTTGAGTATAATAAACCAAATCATCACGATGATATCAAACAATGAAACTTCAGAGTCATCAGCAAAAGAAATCCCATGTGCTTTTCTGTGCGTGTTTTGATTGTATTACTTTTGATGTATGATGACAATCTGATATGACACACACAATTCTGACACACTTTCATGATCCTGTGCAATATCCTGTACATCACATATGCATATTTTGTACATAGGTACAATATATGGATGAAATATGACAAAAATGACCACTTTCATATGTTCAGCATGTATGCAGCGTGTATGATGGGTTCCAGAAATTTAATCAGGAACACATTTAAATGCATTTCTATCCCACACTAGAGCATTTGTTCACATATTATATTTATAAATAAGCCCAAAATACATTATTTATGAATATATTCTCTGGTATTTTAAATATGTGCTCCTTGTAGTCATTACACAAATTTAAACTTACATGCTGAAATAATTCAACAGGATGTGTTATTCATGAATACTTCATTTTGGAATATGTTGTATTCTGTTGTATAGAGTCTCTTATGCTCATATTAATTTGTTTTGATTATGGGATCCTTCACGCTCTGTAGTATTTCTCAACTGTAAGACGTACCAGACACTTCACAGTAGTTCCTTGCCCAAAGTAGATGCAATATTACCACACAGTGTATGTCAGCAGTTCAGCAGCACTGTAATGGTGTCTAATTAAATGCTTTTACTAGCCCGCCACTCAGTCTTTTGGTCCCATGATGCCTTGTTTGCACCAAGGCAGCAGCGTTGTTCCCTGGTTTTACTGTGTGTTGTCATGCCAACAAAACATGTGCGTCGTCCCGTGTAGGACTGAAAGAGAAGGTCACTGTCGTCACCACCCACAAAGAAGAGGCCGCCGCCCCGCTGGAGGCTCCTGCACCCACACCTGAAGGTAACACACACAAAGACATACAGATTCTGACACACACACACACGCGCACACTCACACTCTCCAGTGGTGCTATAGGAACGTGTTTATTTTAGCTAATGAGGTACACACACACAAAACTGTTGCAAGGTAAGATCCCTTCGAGCCTTAAAGTGATACACCAAAGTATCGGTTGGCTCATTATCAGTTGGCTTAGTTTGATTTCTTATCCACAGCAGTACACCAACACCACCTGGTAAATAAACACTCATATTGTTGGTCAAGATTAAAGGTGCAATGTGTATCATTTTTAACATCACTATATAAATCAAATCAATTGTGATACCTTGGTATAATGACTGCAAATACATGAAACCATGGCAGCAGTGGTTAGTGGGAATATTTCTCAAAAATAAGACCATCTTTCCCACAAATCCTACTGTTTCCTTTCCACACTCTGATGTAGGCTCGAAAGAACTGCCACTTACATTAAACACATCAATCCCATTCATCTGATACATACAGTGTATGTTCCTGACACATTGCTTGAGTCAGTTTATCTCTGATATTCACTGACAAGCTACTTGGAGGGTTGTTAGCTACAGCCATCTCTCTGTGGTTAAACATCACACACACACACACACAATGAATACAGACAGGTGAGACACAGAAAAATAACAATTCATACAGTATATGTTTCACATATTCAGATATGTTACCAAATATAAAGACACTATTTATAATGGTGAAGCAAATTCAGTCAGTATTAGCTTTTTAATTATTATTTAGTTATTTTCCTGCTTCCTTGTTTTAAGATAATATGCTCTACCAGGCACTGGAACCTGGCCATCAAAAGTCAACAAAGTCAAAGGTAATGCAAAGTCAGTGTGGTCAGTAAAAAATAATGTAACTGGTAAAATTTAACAACTGAAACATTTTGTGTGGTCAGAGGATATCTGACTCACTGTGGCCTTTACATGTGCCCCCACATACACACACAATGCACATATTCATGCAAGCATACAGCTGCATAATAAACATGCCCACATGTACTTACACCTTCCCGAATGCTGTCATTACAATTAAGTCATAATATATCATCTGTTCCTTTGCCCCTTTCTCCTCAGCTGTTGAGCCTGAACCAGTGGTTGTTGAGGAAGTGATTGAACCCGCTGTAGCAGAGGAGGCTGCTGCACCCCCACCAGGTATGTGTGTGAGTGTGAGTGTGTGTGAGTGTGAGGGCCTGCACATAGCATTTTAGTCGGCGAATGGCTATGTGAAAGAAATTAATCATCCTTTTTGTGTGCCCTGTATGAAATGCTTCAAATTTAATCTAATGGAGCTGGATATTAACAGTAATGTCAAAAGCCATTTTATAGTGTTACTAGATTCAGTTCAAATTTTAAGTTGATGTAATAAAATATGAAATTGGAAGTGTTTCTCTCAATTCACGGCTCTCAGTAGTACCAGACTAGTGAACTAGCAAAATGTCTTGTATGACTATCATATCCACCATGTTCAGAGGTCTGAGCTGCCTCCTGCAGGGTGGACCTGGTTCAGCATACCCTAATATTTCCACTGTGTGTGAGAGAGAAGGGCCTTAAGTGTTCAACTCTGTTTCTTGCCACTAGAGCCTGAACCCGAGCTTGAGGTTGCTCCTGAGCCTGAACC
>OMKZ01000751.1:0-11925 GCA_900302535.1 Neoniphon sammara
GAAAAAAAAAAAAAAACCCTCGCAGGACCCCAGGGGGCTTGGTTAGTATAATCCACAACACATTCAGAGTTCTCTGAAAAATAAATTGTCCTAAATATTATGTAAAAAAGCATAATGTTTACATGGCATCTGGTTTGAAGTATTACGCACAACTGAACTTCTATGTTAAATATTAAGCACCCCTGGCAGCATGGAGATGATTTAAAATGACTGGTGTGTTGAAAAACAACATCAAAGGAATCAGCAGGGGTTTTTTTTGCAGAAAAAAGTGCAATGTCTAGCTAGCTTATGAGTTTGCCATTTGACCTCCTTTCTAAAAGAGAGTGTAATTTATGGTTGTTAGATGACCACAAAGAGCATTTCCCCTGCTGGGTCTGTCGCGCTCGCCAGTCTGAAGTGTCGTGGTGATCGATGATTTTACCACTGCTGTCATCTGTCTCTAAAGTATAAAAAATCTCTTTGCTGCTGATAAAGGTTTCATATGAGACAATTAGCCCCGGGCGAGCTGGAGAAAACATGTTTGTATGCTGATCATGTTGTGGTATGAAAGGTATTTATAAAGCGTTTCATTACAAAATGCTATATTTATCAAAAATCAAAGAGGGTCCAAGGCACTCTTTTGTAAAGCTTATGATAAATATGTTGAAACAAGGCAGAATAAGGCAGATCAGTCCACTAATATCAAGAAAATGACACTCGATTCAAGAAAATTCTGGAAACAAGTTGATCAACATTAGAAACAAGTGGGATTATCTCATCCCACTGGCAGATTTTTTCACTTGTTTTAAGAAAAACAAGGTTGTAACCCTGAATATGAGACACAATGACTAAATGCTGAATTTAGCTTAAATTATGTCTTGATTAAAGGCTTAATTGTCCTCAATATGTCAATTGATATGTCATGGGGTTTTTTTGTTTGTTTTTTTGTTTTTTTGGGGGGGGGTTTTGCAGTTCATGTAGTCTGTTAGACCAGCAAGTTATGTCCATCATCATTTGAATATGTGTTGTTGATTCTGCATGTTCCTCATTCCAATTTTAGCATGAGCAACTGAGTGACAGATTTCAGCTCTAACGATCCTGCCATGTAGAATGTGTCATGGGCATTTCTGGTATCCAGTTGCACTGTCAAATTTTTGGTCTTTTCATCAATATTTATAATTTTTCAACAGAAAAAAAGAAATCTACCTCAAAAAAGATGCATCATGCAAAATTGCTGAGAATCGATTGCAGTGAGAACCCTTTAGATTCAACAGATTCAACATAGAATGTAGAATAAGGACATAATCTGATTGATTAGTCTCTGCATGGTTCCCATCATGGGCCCAACTCACTGATAGATTATTACACATTTTTGATCAACTGAGTCTGAAGGGTCTTCTTTCCCATGGACCTTCAGCAATTTTGCATAGTGCACCATTAAAAAAAAAAAAAAGACCCTCAAAATGAAGCTATATTTGAGGAAAAGTCTCAAACGACTAGGAAAGAAGCTTTGGGATAAACCCACTGTGTGACCATTCATAATGTTGTATTCTTGCTTATGTTAGTTTCATGTCTTACCGTTGTCATGACAACTGACTGAACTCACCTGAGTGAGGAGGTCCATCTCCCCCAGCAGGTCACTGAACATGGCGTCAATGTCATCCATCTGAGAAAAGGAACAACAGCAGAGTGAGACACCACGAACTCTGAAGGAACAGACAGAGAAACTATTTCCTCATGTAGCAAGAACTCAGAAAATTGCCCATTTTCAAAGTGGTATTTATGAATACTCTTCATTGATTGATGCTGGATGGCATCATTATCGATTGGACGTGGCTGTCCTGACAAGTGACTGTGAAGAAGTTTATGAAACAAGCAGCAAAACCTCCATTTGCATTTAAAAGCTCAAGTTTTAAGTTTAAAATCTCACCAACATAATTGTAACCAAGACTTACGACTACATATGCACACATTTCCAGTATTTCTACTTTGTATATTCAGCCAGCTGTAAGATATTTCACTTTGAAATGTTGGCAGTGGTAATATGTAGCCTGAGGCAACGTATCTTGCACAACATTTCCAGTGTAGACTGAAGGAAGAAAAAAAAAAAACATGCATGCATGCAACTTCAGGCATTCATTTTTTTGTCGTAACTTGTCGCTGCCTGGTGTGCTCTCTCCTGGAGAGCCTCAAATATGCAAGAATTCTCTCATTGATGTCAGATTTGTCACATTTTGAATTGACACTTTAATAGCAACAGGCTATGATCTTTACTTCAGGCTCACAGGGCCCCATGACATGACATTTAAACTTCCTGGTGATCCCCATCAAAACAGTGATCTAATTCTGATAGTTCATACATCATCTTCTAACCCACTGATTGAGTGAATGAACTGAGTGAATGAATGTAAGATGAAGATTGTCAAACATGTTTTACTTTAAAATATAGACCCCTGAACTCATTATCACAGTAAACTGTTTATTCTCATTCAAGAGCACTATGTGTCAGGGCACAATAACCAGGAGAAATTTTACTTTGGTGCACTTCAACACCTCACATCATCATATATGGCAGTCTTAATACATTATTTAACATACTGTATGCCAAAAATACTAAAACTAAACATTATTTCCCATGACTTCAAATGTATACTGTATTGGATGCTGAATCAATTCTGGATCAATACTGACTCCATACAGCCGGTTCCTATAGATTCACAGTTAAACCCAGACAAGACTATTTGCTGGCTCCATACAGAGTGAAAATCATCGTCATCAAGAGTTATTTTTTTCTGACAGAAGAAAGAAAACAGCCTCTGGGTGGACTGGGGTAGTTGTGTTTTTCCTGAAAACAACTCACGAGGATTCACTTGAGATTTCCATAGGTAATTATGTATGCTGTCTCCCACACACAGAGTATGTGCAGCCCCCTTTTCTGAGAGCAAATGTTATGATGGGCTAGAATGTGCAGTCAAAACAGAGTCCTTGTTTTCCTACAGAGGAACACGACCGGTTGTGCTCCGAAATAGGACTTTGAGTCTCAATGGGAGTTTGTTCAGTCACAGTGGTGCATAGATGGGGTAACAACTGTGGTAGACAGGCCTGCATGAGCTACTGTATATTATAACTCCTCCTCGACCCATCTACTTTACATTCGAGGCATCCGGTTCATGCACTTACCCAGAGAGAGCTACTGTACACTGATGTGCAGGTAAGGGCTCAGTATTTTGATCGAGAACACTTAGACAGGAAACACGGCTGTTGTAATGATCAAAGAAGAAAATCAAAAAACTCCTACACTCATAAAAATAATAGACTCTGCATCTGGTCAGGTGACCGAAACGTTGACGGTGGAAAAAGTCTATTTATGTGTGCAGAGTCTATTTATGTGTATGCTTACACCCAGCACCACAGCCTGAGAAGGAGAATGCCTTTTGTTTGTTGCTCCTACCTCGTGGTAATGGTCAAACCACTGACCTTTACATTATGAAATGTTGTGTCTCCCACTAAACTATCCTAACTGGTGGTCTGAAATACTTCTCACCAGTGATAACTTTATTTGTATAGCACCTTTCAAAACAATAGGTACAAAGTGCTACAGACATTAAAAACAAAGGACCAACAGGCCTCACCTTGTTGAGCTCCCTCCCTCTCTGGGTTTCTGGCCCTATCTGATTGATACTGGCCTCCTTTTATGCAGATTGGAGTTTTAGCTGCACAAACACTACTCAAGGCAGAGCTGCTCTTATTGGTTGACTTAAACCTCAGTGGGCGGAGCCAAAGAGCCACAGCTTTTCAGAGTGCAGGTAAGTCAACTGGCAAACCTGAAGGACCTCTGGTTACTTCATTTTTTCATTCACTGACAATCATGTGATTCATGATCTTGGAAGGTCGACAGATTAGCTTACACAGAAAGCTTGTTTGAAGTCTGAAGGCCAGCTAGGCTAACTAGATCAAAAAGCATCAACACTATGTTTCTTAATATTAACTTCCTCTTCACTTATTCCCTTTCCCTGGGCTTTCTAAACCAGAAAAAATGTGGTTCTTTGGCTCCGCCCACTGAACTCAAACCCAACCAATGGGGTTATTTCTTACACCACAGCCCCTCCTGGTACCACACAGAAAAAAACACTCCAAACTCATTTTTCTGCTGCTATGGTACATTACTTGTGAAAATATTGTCTTGCAGAAGGTGTAATTTGCTACCTCTCTCATCACAGTTTGGATTCAGTATAAAAAAAAAAAAAACTTAGATGAGACTAGAGAGATGAAAATGTTTGTAGAAATCAAATCAACAGCCAAGTTGACACCCCCGAGGCAAACTCTTAGGCAAATGTGACTCATTCCAGGCAAGAGTTCATACAGAAACACGATGTCTCTGTTTTCAGTGTGAAAAGGGTCAATATTGTTTCAGTGTCTAACAGATGATGTGTGCATGGACCGTAAGAAAATGAAACTCATGAGAAAACGAATGTGGTTGTTTTCACTCGCTCTTTCATTGAATGCACCAGTTTGAGTGGGTAAAAAGATGAAAAATGAGAAAACGGGGTGCAACAAAAATGGCTTTTGTGCATCTCTTTCTGTTTCAATTCGAGGATGCATTTATGTACGATTCAAAATATGATCTTTTTTTTATCATTCTTACATTTTTTTTACATACACTCCTCCACCCATTTTGCAAGAATGGCTGAAGTGCCTCTGAACAGGAGGAAGTGGTAAATGGCAACTTCCTTTCCCTTGCAATGTTGAAATATGTAGGAAATGGTGACACAAACAGACTTTAGCAAATCCTATGACCCTGTTGCCTTCTCAGCACTGACATTATGTCACATGTGTTTTAATGATCTGAAAACAAATAAACTGCATGCACCAAGTTTGTGTGATTTTCTGCATAATGACTGGAATTGCTGACTGCTTAAATACATAAACAAACAACAGATGCATTCCCTAACTTGTAAAACCCCAAGTGCAAACAATTTTATGAGACAAACAAGCAATTGCAGTTTCAAAAATGCACGGCTTGTGATATAAAACACAAAACCATATGGCATCATCATCAGAAAAATATTTTTCAAAGCATCAGCCCCTGATTATTTTCATTCCCTGTATCGTTTGTTCCTCATTTTGCTTTGGTGTCACATTTTATTTTGTGTTATTATGACAACCCAGAGAACAACACATCACGCTGCAGCCATCCCTGTGTGATTGTGAACCGCGTCAGCTATTTGCTCACTAACAATCATACACAACACATGAACGCCGTGAGGGGCTGTTTCAATGTGTATTTTAAAAGTCACACAAGGAAAAGATTAATGTATCAGTAAAGTCACTCCCGGCAGCTGCTTTTCAGAAGCCAGCAGAGACATGAAAGGGAGTAGCCTCAGCTCCCACATACAGTTAAGGGAGAAAAAACTCACAGAGGTCGAGAGCCGCGTTTGGTCAGAGCATGGAAATAACAGGCGTCTGCCGTGGAGCCAAAAGTTATTTTTTGGTCACAGGGTGAAAATTTACAACCGGCAAAGGAGCAACAAAGCATACTGTAATGCTTCTGCTCCCCCAGCATCTCTTTTTCAATAGTTACATTTACAGCCCTAAAAAAAAACACTTCAAAATATATTTCTCTTGGCCCAATTTCAAAGTTACCTTGTCAGATCAATGCAAGAATGGATCCATATCATAAACAACTATGAATAGCAATGGACGCTCACTCCATCAAACAACATGGAATCAAACTCCATTGAAATAACATATATATATTTTTGCATGTCCTCGCTTGCATAACCTCGCAAACGGGACATACAGAACCACAAGGAGGGTGTGAACCTCAAACTGATGTTGTCATTTCAGCCATCATGTAGCAATGTGAGTATGACAGCCGTTCCAATATTAAACCAAATGGTCATGAATAAGTAGAGCAACATGCGTATTTATGTTGCTGCGTACAGCAACATGTATAGCTGCAGAAATGTGGCTTGACAAGGACCAGATTTGCGACCACTGCAATATCCTCCTAGATTTATATCAGCATTAGCAAGAACTTTTAGAGCGCTTCATGGTTGGACGTGGAGGACCGGCATGACTAATGCTGTTTCAAAAAGCAGCCATTCCTTATGCAATATGTGCTCTGAACTGGGTTCAGTTTTCCACGTTAATTGGACATGGTTGCCACAAGGCGGCCAAATTGATGATATAGATTGGTGAGGTGGACAGAAGAACGGGGTAACTTAATTTCCTTTCAGAAATTGCATTTTGTACAACAAGGTTCATATTATGTCATATATTAGTTGGTTCTGCAGTATAAAAGGTATGTACGATCCTTATTTGAGCTTGGTTTACATCCTAAAAGTTTGTTTCTGCGTCTTTACTCCGTCTCGAGTTTCTTTCTTGAAAACACTCTGAAAATATGTGATTTGTAAATACTATGGGAGGCACTTTTACAAAAAAAAAGAGAGAGAGAGACACTGGCAACCTGCCAAACCCACACAGTGCAGTGTGAAGACACACCACTCCACTTATGGTATCCACAAAAATTTCTTTATAAAAAAAGATTGTAAATGTCGCACGCAAGAGACATTTGCATTGTCCCCGCTGATGATTCTCCAAAAACAATCTCGGATAACAATCTCGGATCAAATAAGGGAATGTATATTTCAACTTTTGGTGAGAGCACACATGGAACTCATGACCCTCTGGCAAGAAAATGGAAACCAGACGACAAGTCTAAGTGGCCGTATCGAAGCACAGCATGTATACTCTGATGTAAAGGTAGACTCAAACAACTCCCTCTCTTACTCAGATCAAATATCAATGCTTGGGGTCTGAGTCACATGTTTATATGGTAGGGTTGAATGTGCTTCTGAGAAATGAGGGATTCACAAGCAACCAAAGGCATAAAAACAATGATGCTTATGTCAGATATCCAAAATTACATTTGCCAAGGCACACACAGAGGCCCTGATGTAAATATTCGATGCTCTAGCTTGGTTGTCGGAGGAAGAGGTGGCGGGTGACAGCATGTATGTGGCTGTCAAGTAGGCGCCTCCCATCACAGATGTTTCATTGAATTTTGCCCACAACACCCCCAGAGAGTTCAACAGTAAGTTTTGCACCCCCTCAAACACACACACACACACACACACACACAAACAAGACCTATACTCTTCTACACCTACACTTACAAAAAGGCTACATGGAAAACGGTCAGGAAAACATGATACTATCAAATGCCAATTTTCCTCACAGACATTCAATTCTGTGACGCAAATGATATGAAACTGATGGCAGCCCTCGATTCTGCAGAAAATCCCACCGCACTTGAGTCTAACATCAGGTCCAGTGTTTTTTGGATTAGCAACACTTAAAAAAAAAAAAAAAAACAGCCTGTCCTGGCCCTTAAATTGCTTTACCCCATCATTTAAAATGATAGTTTCAAAAGGTATACCTCACAAGTAATTTAGTTCATGTTCCTGTGATTTACTGCCAACTGCACAAAATGTTTCTAACATTTCAGGACAAAGTGGCAGCGCTATTAACTTAGCCATTTTAAACAAGAGTCTGGCCCTATCAGTTTCATGTGGTTATTGAGTCATACACCAGTCTGCTTTTAGGACACGGTCCACCCATTTGGAGAAGTATATAAGAGCACTTACGCAATAACACTTTTTCAATATATCAAATTAGGCCTAAATCTTATCACTATAGAGGAACACAATGAAGCCTCCTTTCATAAGAAGCAAAAGGGGTGGGTGACTGTGACTATTGAAAGCCACTCTGTCCTGTTAAAACATTATTTGACAAGTTTTTAAAAAGTCTGCATCACACGGGAGAGCTTAAAATAAGATTTTGCCTGGAAATCATTTGTTTATCACTGAATGCAGTACAAACTTTTGCCTTGTTTTGTTTACTGTAACTGGATCTGATAAATTGTGTGATTTATCAGTACAATCAACGTATAAAAACAAAATCCCAATTAAAATATATATATTAAAAACACCTCACAAACATAAATAGGAAACATTGTTCTTGCTCTACGCTAAGATGAAAGCTGTATGGGACTTCACCGTTAATTGAAGGTAGAGCTATCAAGCATAACAGAGACGCAACTCACCTTTGACAATGTTTTAATCCTTTTTCACCCGTCAGTTTCAAGATAACAGCTTCATGGACATCAGCTCCTCCTTAAAATGTTATTTATTCTCTGATAAAACGTAACGCCACAACACAGTCATAAGCAGGCAGAGCAGGGTGTGTTGATTTGGATTGCATCTGGCTCCCTGACTGTTACTTGCTTGGCTTCCTGCTCAATGCGGAAGTTCAGGTCCAGACCTGTCAGTGCATTCCTTCAGAGCTAAAAAACTTTCACAATAGTCCTGTCTGGGCAGCGCCGGGCCGTCCCCGTGACAACACGCTTATCTGCGCCATAACTGGGTGTACACTGCAACTGTTTCCAGAGAAAAAGACAGGCAGACCAGCAGAAAACACCAGTCATGCTTGCTGACTTGACTTCCAATCATCAATTTTGGTTGGTGACTAGCACACAACTGGGTGTCAGTGATGACGTTTTTGGGGAAAGCAGGGGTTTTCAGCTGAATCAGCACGAAAAATGTGAGGGGCTAGGTTAATAATTCACCTCATTGGAAGTGATTTACAGCGGCTCTGTAGAGAGCGGTGGTAATGTGGCACGTCACAGCTGAGGTTTGCAGTGAAGTGAACCATACTGCAGCTGGGCTGGGCAAAAAGATCTATACTGTCCTGTGTAGGGGCTGCAAAGGAATACATTATGTCCTCTATACGTTTCCATAAATGGATACGGTTGTGAGTATTTACAGTAAAAGATTTAAATTCCACCACATAACCAACTTCTTCCCGGCAACTCCCGCTTTGCACAACACTCAAGATCTTCAGTTTGAAAACCAGGAAGGAATATCTTAAGACACTAGTGTGGTGCAAGGTCAGTTATCTAATGGGGAACCAAGCAGAGTCAAGCTGTCAAGCTATGAATAGCCTGGGGGCCTTATCTGACCATGCAGACACACAGATAGCTCTGTTTATTTGCATTTCTCCTTGAGTCAACCTGGGAGGCCATGACGAGATTTAGCATCTTTCTCCTTGTGCAGCCCACCAAGAATACGGTGGTGCACATCTATCTCCACTGAAAATGTGGCGAAACACTGGGAAATAGAGGTCAAAAAGTAGTGAGAGGTGATCATCCCCTTTAATTGGGAACAATCATGACTCAAAATTCTGTTTATATATTGGCAGAATAATTTCCTTTCATTCAATTAAAATGTTGCATTTATTTAAAAAGCAAAATATTAGTTACATCTCACATCCCTGCCATTTGCAGTCCATTATCTTTCTATTAATAGCGCTGCTTCTTCTACAATGTCCTATTTTCCCTCAAGGCTCGCCTCAGCTCCAGTGGGAAAGGGAGACCACCCTCTCTGTGGCGAGAGCCTGTCAGCAACCCGGTGGAGTTGAACTCCACAGGGGAAACCAAATAACCTTGAATGAGTTCAAGAGCCTTTCATGGGATGTGATGTATTAAATAAACACTTGGGGAAGGCATGTGCCCAAGCCACCCTCATTTCCTCCCCAAGAGGTTGACAAACACATGGACACCAAAGGCTGCCCCCATTAACTCCAAGCAACTCCTAAACACTACCACATTGGTGCCTTGGACAACATTTTTCAAATAAATACGCTGATTGGAAGACGACTGTTGAGTTTTCTGCTTTTTTTGTGCGTCTCCTTTCACTTTTCAATGACTGAGACTGGTTAATAATCATTTTCACCTCTTCATTTGTCAGAGCACGTGGTGACAGAATAGTAAAAGATGATTCATCTTTCACTACGTTTATGGTCATTTGCTTGTTTGAAATAGGGGAAGACCCGACAAACCCTGTGATGAGGAACATGAAGCTGCAAATTTAAACCATTGTCTGTGTGACTTCAGTGTAACTAACATTTGCATTAGTTGGTAACGGGTTCTGTGGAAAAATACGATGACAAAGCCGTCTTTGAGGAAGAGCAATCTCTCTTCAACAGATTTTGAAAATTCAAGGTTTCAAGGTTTCAAATAACTGCAAAACCCCAGATGGTGAGGTGTGAGGGCCAGGGGTAACATGAAATGAATGGTAAAAGAGGGCTTACTCTAAAACCATTAGTCTCCACCATGTTTTTGCTTTGCTCCACACCCGTACCTTCCACGAGCGCTTGTGTGACAAAAGAAAATGGGGTGATAATGGCAAAACCAGTAGGAAACTTGCAAAACGATAAAGCGTCTGCTAAAATGTAGCACTGTAAAATACAAATGGTCATTCTAATGATGTGTAAGGTAATGCATTTTCTAGGAGTGTTGCAGTGCCCTCTGTTGAGAGGCAACACTTTGCTGAACTCTAACTTTGCATGCGTATTGCACATCACATGCTACTGAACTCAATGGGTGGTGTGGGCCAATGTATGCTACCAACCTGGATTTTACATTCCTCTTTCCAGAGAAAATAAAAGTGAAATAATAATGCTCGCAGCACGTTTTCGCCAGAAAATCAATCATCAATCAGCTGCAAGTGTTCATCTGTGCATAGCTCATTTGGGTTTCTGATCACTCAACCCTCTTCTTGGCATCAGAATCTGAAAAACAAGGAAATGGAAGTTTGTTTTGTCAATATGAGTCAATATGGACTGCCTGACTTTGAATAATCATACAGTTTACAACAGATCCTGCCAAAATATAAACTCAAATACTCAATCATATTAAACGTGAATTAATCCAAACCATGCATAAGCTTTAGGGAAAACCTCTCACAGGACGTGCGGCTGCACTAAAGCACTAAAATGAGAGTGGGAGACGGTCCAAAACCAGCTGTAGGCTTCACATTCCTGACTTTTGCCATAGGTCTCCTCAACAAAAGTCTGACCTTTGTTGGCTCTGTCTATAAAGAAAGGTGCTCAGTGTTGACAAGCCCAGTATAACATGAAGGACACTGAGCTGAGCACCAGCAGCTGTCTCAACATTCACAATGTGCTGAACAAAAACCGCTGGCACCTCTAACAACCTTGATGCCCATAAGGTCATAATGTCAACAGTGAGCAAAATGAAAAGTGACAGTCATCAATAAAAGCTGACATGTTCTAATATTTAGACTGGAAAACTGCAGCATGATTTTGGCCAAATGCACAGGTAATATATATCCTCTTCTGGGTTTTTCATTTTTAGAATCCAAAGACAAATGGGAGCAAATGTAGTTCTATGATGTTTTTATTACACAGGCTATTTCTTATTTTTATGCTGTGGTTTAGAGAAACACTTCTTAATGGCCTCTGCTCTTTCACTTTAAAGGGGAATGCCTGTGGAGAGAACAAGGGAGGTGAAGGGTTAATTTGTGGCTGTGGGAAACCTGATGCTAATTAAGTCTTTGGAATGCCACATACTGACACTGTAGTCCAGAAAGACTTCAGAGTGGGTCAGGCATGGAGAAAGCCAGCGGTAATGCATGTGTCTAGTGTTTTTATTCCTTACTGACAGTCGGAAAAGCAGTCTCGACAAACCTTGGAGCAGAAGGTAATGTCCCGTTATGAGCTGCAGATCAGAAGTCTTTATGTCAAGTAATATTAAGTTTATTGTTGGGCTGTGACAAAGAGGGATTGAATCAGAAAAGAGAAGATTGGTTGTGGTCTTCCAGCTTTATTTCCTGGTCAGTCACAAATCTGTTGAAATTTTAGTGATAAACTCTTATTCTTTTGCAGGAAGGGAGAGAAATCTACATTGACGCAAAATGGCTTTATCAATACCAGTGCTGTTGCTGCTGCTGTCTTGGTTATCACTGCATGACACTGTGCGGGCTGTCGCAGAGATTTGCCGGGGGACGCACTGCTACAGCGCGGAAACTGTAGATCCGAGACCGTGCACAGGAGCGCACTGTCCGGGGGGCAGATCGCCCAGAC